>OVAP01003220.1:0-17215 GCA_900406295.1 Aurinia saxatilis
AGTTGTGGATAGCGAAAGGCTTGGAAGCTAGACCACAATCTAGTTCGTTCACCTTCTTCAGTGGAAGACCCTTTGTAGTAGACACATGGATCTTTGCTGCTTCGATTCAAGTCCATGGTTTTGAAAAACTCATCAAACCTCTGATTTCATTGTCTTGGAGACTGCTTTAGCCCATAGAGTGATTCAATCAATCTGCATACTTTCCCTTCATCACCCTTCTTTATGTGTCCTTCTGATTGTTCCATAAAGATAGTTTCATCTAGTGTTCCATGTAGAAAAGCAGTCTTCACATCCAGCTGTTCTAGCTCCATGTCTAGGTTGACCACAACTGACAACATGATCCTTATGGATACATGTTTGACTACAGGTGAGAAGATCTTATTGTAGTCAATCCCTTCAGCTTGAGTGAACCTTTTTGCCACTAACCTACCCTTGTATCTAGGATCTTCAACCCCTGGAATACCATCCTTTAACTTGAAAATCCATTTGCTTCCAACAACCCTTTTCTTGCTAGGATTGTTCACCAGTTCCCAAGTATGATTTTTCTTTAGAGAACTCATTTCCTTTGCGAAAGCCTCACTCCAGCCTTTCCAGTCTGGTCTTCGTTTAGCTTCAGCTAGGGTCTTAGGTTCATCAAGTTTCATGTCCTGTGCACAAAAAAGTGCATAAGCTACATAGTCCCCACTAGCAAACCTTTCAGGTATCCTGGTTTCCCTTCTTTGCATGTCCCTTGGTAGGATATAGCCATCCAAATCTGTTTTAGCTGGCTGTTCAGTTTCCTCAGTTTATGTACCCTCTGATTCTGAACTCTCTGGAGTTTCTCCACCTGAAACAGTGTTCTCTGAGCCTTCATCATCTGACCCTGCCGTATCTGAATCTTCTTCTGCTTGTGCTATAGTTCCCTGGCCTGACCTTGTAGGTGTTTCCCCTTGAATTATAGCTGGTGCAAAAGTGACCTTCTTCTTACTCTTCTTTGCCTTGCCTTTATCAGTAGTCTATTCTGTCATGTAGACCTTATCTTCATTAAAGACCACATTTCTGCTTATAGTTGGCTTACCTTCTTCTTGTAGCCAAACCATGTAACCTTTGGTGCCTTGCGGATAACCCATGAAGATCCCCTTGATAGCTTTTGGACTCATATTATCCTGCACAACATGAACATACGCAATACAACCAAAACGTTTAAGATGAGAATAGTTTAGCTTGCCCCCTGTCCAAACCTCCTTTGGTATTTTGAATTGTAGTGACGCATTAGGTACTCTGTTGATTAGGTAGACTACTGTTGATGCTGCTTCTGCCCAAAAACACTTGTCCAACCCTGCCTCTGTTAACATATATCTGATTTTATCTCCAATAGTCTTGTTCATCCTCTCAGCTACCCCATCCTGTTGTGGAGTATAAGTGCAATTCATGTGTCTCTTAATCCCTGAGTCTGTACACAGTTTATCCAGTCCTTTTTAGAATAATTCTCAATGAAGATCAGAAAATATTTGCACCCGGACAAGCTTTCCTCGTTCGCAGGAGAACCCCACAGATCACCATGTATATATTCTAGGATCTCTGTTTGTGAGACTTCCCTAATACACAATCTTCACAGAAGTCTAAAGTATGAACCTCTTTATAGTTCAGGTAACCTTCTTTAACCAGGATGTTCATATTCTTCAAGCTCATGCGACCTAGCCTTGAGTGCCACCTGTTAGTCAAGTTCCCCTCTGTGTTTAGCCACTGAAACATCTCCATATGCTACCTTAGCTTGTAAGAAATATAACCCATCTTTATACTTTCCTGAGAACACCTTTTTACCTTCTTTAACAAAATTTATTATTCAGTCCACACCATAATACTTGCACCCATGCCTTTCCATCTGTCCATAGGATATCATGTTCTTGCCCATGTAGGGTATGTACCTGACTTCAGTGAGAACCACCACAGAGCCATCAGGATTCACAACCTTTACTTTTCCAATTCCCTTGACCTCACTTAGTGTATTGTTACCCATGATAACATTTCCTCCTTTCATTTCCTTAAAGTCATATAACACACCCCTGTCACGTGTGATATGAAAAGTACAGCCTGAGTCTAAGGTCCAAGCATGCGGATCCTCATGTAAACTAGCAGTTAGAATCATTGGGTGTTCTAATTCTTGTGCTACAGTCACTGAGTTTGTAATCTTCTCAGACTTTGTCTCGGGATAGTCCCTTTTAAAATGTCCCTCTTTACTGCATGCCCAACACTCCCTTGTTTTTTCTTGAGTCTTGGATCTTGATTTTAACCTGCCAGTTTTGCTCTTTGATCTGTCTTTACCCTTATCCTCTGACCTGTGTTATGACCTTCCTCTAGCTACCAAGCTGTCCCCAACTGTGCTGGATTTACCCACCAAACCTGCTGCTTTGAGATCAATCTCCTTTGCATAGGCTCTCTGAACAATTTCCTTTAGTGTCAAGGTTTCCTTGCCATTTCCAAACTTAAGTGTATGAACCAATGACTCATACTGTTTAAGCAGACTTGATAGCACTTATATGGCCTGATCCTCATCAGAAATTGTCACCCATTAGCTTGACAAGTCATTCACAAGTTTGAGAAAAGTGTATATGTTCTTCTCAATACTCTTGTTTTCATCCATCCTAAAGCTTGCAAAGTTTTGCTTTAGGTAGATTCTGTTTGGTAGAGTTTTGGGCTCATAATCCCTCTCAAGAGCTTTCCACACTCCCAAGGCAGTTTCTTCTCTCCAAACCTTCCTTAGAACCAAGTTTGTTAAGCAAGAGCATATGGAATTTCTTGCTCTTAGATCCTTCTCCTCCTTAGTTAGACCTCTATGAAACATCCCAGACTTTGTCTCCCTTTGACTGTCTTCACTAGTTGTCTCTGGACCTTTTTCTTTATCCAAGACTGAACTTGTAGAACTTTATGGCAGAGTCTCTGATGTCTCATTAAGGCACGAGAGTAGACCCTGCAGTTCTAGCTGCATCTTCATCTTTTGCTTCCACATGCCAAAGTCTCCCTGAACATCAAATCTCTCCACCTCAAACCTTGCGTTTACAGGATCCATCTTGTTTTAACCTGCAAAATAGAGTCAGTATCCAATACCTCAAACTTGTTACCTCAAGCAGTGAAGTCTCTGCCTCGTTCCCTTGTTCTTGACCAGTTGAAACTTGTAGACCCAAAACAGACTGATTCTTGAACCACCGACTTAGCAGAAACCATCAATACTGACCTTTCTCCTCTTATCAACTAGACGCAAACCTTGATTGTTAGACCACAAGCTTCCCTTGTTCCCTTCCCTTATCAACCAACCAACGCTCTGATACCACTTGTGAAGAAATCTACCTTCTAGATTACTTCCCTTAGATCGATTTAGTTGATCTTAGGCTAGTTCTTAAGTTTGATTCAAAACCTAGATGCTAAGAATTGAATCAAACAAGAACAACACACAATTTCTTGATCCGGAATTCGCCTTATTCTCAAGTTGTGAGAAGTACTACTCTCCGGGGGAAGAACCAAACTTCTATGCATTCATTAGATCAAGCTTTGGTACAGAGTGTTATCTGAATCTTGCTGACTCTGAAGCTACTTTTGATGTGCAGCTATCAGAGAGATTGACTCACACGAATTCACCGATCCGACTTTGACCGTGATCCGTCACAAGGTGATTATGGAGGATCCAAAAAGACTCGCCGCTCACGTCGCCGTTAAACCACCGCAAGTCAACCTTGACTCACCAGAGAAGATGATGATCTCACTAGATACTTCTTCTTCTCTCTCAACTCTCTGTAACAACCTTTTCTTATCCAGAAACTTTTGATCTTATCTTCTCTCCCACGCAAAAACTCTGTTCTTATTGTAAATCAGAGTCTGGTGACTCAAACTTCGTTGTGGGCCTTTTTCTGTTTCTGTACGCGGCCAATTAACTTGTTTGTATGTGATCTGTAACCTGAATGCATAAGCCCACATTGTTCAATGTGATTTGACGTTTGGTAAGGCCCAAGTCCAAATCGACAAAATTTAATCTTAGAAGAGCTAGTTTTCTTTTCACAAAGAGATTTGGTCTAGGAAATTAGTGAACAATTGAATATGTTATTAATGCTAGTTCAATTCCTTAAGATTCGCAAATAGATTTGATTAGCTAGGAACTTAACTAGGATAGTATTCTCAGCGAGAGTTGGTTTACTTGTTGATTGATTTCATATTCTAGAGTTAAGGTTTCTCTGATTTTATATGTACGGTGTCGATCGACACTGACACTCGTCGTAAGATTGGCACACTTTAGATTCTTAATCGAAGTCCAAAAGCCTAACTCTTGCTAAACCCTTGATAACTTGCTTGTTACATTGCTTTTAATTTAGATCCCTACCCTATTTAGTTTAGAGTCTTAAAAACTTGTTTGTGATTTATCAATCTTTGTGGATTCGCCTTAAGTACTATAATTGATTTGTTGTGCACTTGTAGTTAATACTAGAGATTAAAACTTTATGTACTGCATTTCACACAAATTTTAAATCCAACAAATTTGTCAATTGTAAATCAAATTAATTTTGGTAAATAGTGGTAGTTTTGTGAATATCCCAAAAGTGTTATTTTTGAAAAAGAGGTGTTCAAAAATGGTAGTTTTCAAACTTTCCTAAACGAAACTCAAGGCATAAAAGAAAAACATAAACCGAGAACCTTTCTAACATTTAACCCCTTTTAAGGGCAACAAGAAATGACCAAAAGCAACATAGGAGTGAATTTTGTTATCCCTTGTACACTCTCAGCAATTCTATCTGCAACTTTACTTGTGTGTCTTCGAGCTGCAGCTTCCGAGACTTCATTCATTCTCTATTTTTCACTTTTGTCATCAAAACTTTTCTCCAATTTTACGGAAACAAATATGGCCACAACATTACATACTAAAATCTTATAGAAGAGTAATCAAATCATTTTATACCAATAAGAGTTTGGGGGAACAAACCGTTTCATCTTTGAACAGAACCTCTCTCACTCTCTTTACATCGATTATACAATAAACGAAGACCGCAGAACAAAAAATAAAGAATGAATTAAGAATCAGTTTAAAACTTTTACCAAAACTTGTTACCCCTTTCTCTGTCTTCATCTCCCACAAGAAAATGGAGCAATTACTTAGCTCTGAGAGATTCAGTTTTCGAGGGTCATTAATCGTGTTTTTCTTCTATTGTTATGTTGCAAAAAACCTTCAAGTATTAATTCTACTGAACCTGCAAAGTTAAGTCAACAAATTCAGTTTAAGAGAATGCTAAACTGTTTGTGTTGGAAAAGAAGATGCAGAAATAAAGTTGAGTCTTACTTGTTGTCTAAAGAGGAAGAAGAGCAAGATTTCATTCCAAATATCAGGCACTCCAGGTAGACACCAATGACTACAGTCAGGTACCAATGGATTATCGCTCCATAAACCCACATGACCATCGCTTCGAAACGCTGACATTGAAGTTACATCCAATATTGTTACCGGGAGTGTCATGTTCTTAACTACTTCTTTGATCATTTCAGAGAATATGCTTTTGTCTCTTCCTTTCGTATCCGGCATTGGATACTTTGTCACATTGCATGATCTATGATTACTAAACACCACGAAGAAAGTTAGATTCACAAAGATCAAATACATAAAAGCAGAACAAGAACAAGCTAGCGGATTTTCGGTTTGTACCCCCAATGTGATGGCTCAAATGTACGAATCAAAACACGGGTTTTGTTTGGATCAACTGAATTTTTAATCCAAGACGCCCATGTCTCTAATGCTACTCTATATGCTGCATGAATCGACATTCCGAGCCTCAGTGAGTTTCCAACCTGAAAGTAACAACCACTGATGTTCCAAACACAACAATATAAGAAACAGGAAAAAAGATCTGAATCCCATTATGAAAACATTTCTAAAATCTAACAAGGTTTGTAAGACAGCTTACGTTTCAAAAAGCTTCCCAGGCACCCACCATTGCCCGGTATTGAAAATGAGGAAATCTGCTGAGCGCCATTCATGGTTAATAACATCTAAAACGTCTAACTTCAATGTTGACTTAACACGTTTTGGCGCATGCCAACGCAGTCTCCCAGGCTGAACCAAGAACACCGATCGGTAGAACTCAATAGTAAAATTAAAGGAACTAAACCTCACACCCAAAAACCGTATCCTTTTTGTTATATTGTTCCCATTGACTTCATAAACACTCTTCTTATTTTCAACACCCGTCATTAACATACATATCAAAGACTCCCACTGCGTTCTACTCATCGAATCTCCCACAAAAACTATCCTTTTACCTCTTAACCTCTCCAACACATCACGCACTTTAAATCTCGGTACATCACAATGATTAGGCTTCCACCTCCACTTCAAATACTCATCGTGCCTACGCCCGTTCCCCAAACAATTAAATCCTTTCTCTACAAACGGACATTCAGAACCATTATACAACGGGTAGTTCTCATCAACGATCCAATTCCCATCGAAAATATCACACTCCTTAACATCCACAACAGAGCTATTAAACTGCAATCCTCCATTGTAACTTAAATACGCTTGACCGAGGCTAGGAACAACATACAAATAACCACCAGCAATGATAACAAGAAACGACACAATTGTTCCAGTGATAATAAGCAACTGAAACAAATACGAAATCTCTTTTAACCGGTTAGTAGACGACGGCCTTGGACTTCCTCCAAAGTTCTGCGTCCTCGGGCTTGCGAAAGCCGAGCCAACAGGACTACTAAAAACACTTGAAGAGCTCCTAGGGCTTTCTATAGCTAAAGAATTCAATGCCCTTCTATTAAATGATGTACTCTTCGTGAAACTAGTCATTGTTTCCTTAATTATTCAACCGCATTTTCTTCAGAGCAATCTAGTTACTTACAATCTAAGATCTAATCTTTAATAGCTTCCCTGTTGCCAATTTCAAACACCATAATGCGAAGGAAGAAGCATCATGCTACTAAAATTGGATTCTCAAGAGGCATTGATCCAAATCTAACACAGTTGCTGTAAAAGACAGCATTTTTTCCACAAACACAGATCGAATCAGCAAAAGGGCATCTTTCAAATCCAACCGAATCGAAGAAGAAGAAGAAGCAAGAGAATCCAGAATCAATACCGCAAAAAGTAACTGGAAGATTACAATTTTGAGCAGAGACTTGAAGATTCTTCCCAATGTGTAGAAACCAGACGTGTTTTGGATTGAGATCGGAGATGAGAAAGAGAGATCGGCGAGTAAAGAGGGACACTGTCCGATTCCGATATCTGCTTCTCTGTAATAAATTGATTTCTCAGTTCATGCGTCAAGTTTTGGAAATTAGCAAAAGGCTAATCTGGTAAATCTATATAAAACAAAATTTTTGGAAATTTTATAAACTTTTTAAGAATGATTTGACAAAAAATATGGAAATTTTATAGTTTTCTTTAAGAATGGTTTGGTGATTGATCATTGTCTATGCTGTTGCATCCAATGAATTTGCTTTTTCTTTTTAATGTTAATGGTTTCTACTACCAAGTTCAAACTAATCAAATGATTAATTGTATAATGTACTGTTTTCTGTTACCAACAGAGACAACACAACAACAAATATTAAATGTCATGTAGTTGACATTTATAGATGCTAAAATAATGTCAACATAACCGAAGAAGATTGTGCATAAGCTCAAACTTAAAGTTCACAAGAACATCCGATCTGGTAAAGGAACAAAAAAAATGTTACATGTCAAGAAAGAGACTCGATAACCATCAAACTTGATCTACCTTTGGTCTAAATTATAAAAAGAAAAAGAAAAAATCCTCTCTTTTTTTCCTGACAAAATCCCTGTTGTATATCTACACACAACTGAAAAACAGGAAGCAACAACACATAAGCTTGCCTGATTTCTTCACCTAGCTCAAAGATAACTAATAAGTTTTAACATTTCTCAGTAGCTCCATCTTTTATGGTGGCTTTGTTTTAAGAAACAAAGGAGCTTCTCATTTAGATTATTAGCTCTTCTTGACTTTGCTAATGTATGCCTGAAAGTTGTAGACAAGACATAAAAAATATTGGTTAGAGAAACCTGAAATGACTGCAAATTTGGTCTTACGCCTGGAAGAGTATATATGTATGTGTGTGTGAGCAAACAGACCTGAACAAGCTTGGTAAGCTTTGGTTTTGAAGCTGATAGATAATGATCGATCTTCTCTGGTGTTTGGGGGATGTTTCCGCTTTGAATTGCACCTGTAACTTTGTCAACTACCTTCTTGACTATGTTTTTGTAAGCATCTTTGTTCATCCCACCTTCTTTCCAAGCAGGTTTTAGAAGCTCCTTAATAATCTCCACAAGCGCGAATTTAAACGCTCGCATTCCCTTAGGATCTTTTTCTTTCTTGTTGTCTTCACCCGCCCCATCATCTTCTTCTTCCTCTACTACGTTCTCAGCATCCTCGACAGCGTCTTCTTTTTTGTCTCTACTCTTTCTCCTCTCTGACTTTTTGGTAGCTTCTTCATCTGTTTTTTTGTCCCGGTTTGCCTCTGAAGAAGCCTTGGGATTTCCATCTAATGGGACCAAATTGTCGGGAATTTGCACTTGTTGTGCATCCCCATTGTTTATATGTAATGCAGTGACCGCTGGAACTCCTCCATTAATACCGACGAGCTCACTTTGAGTATGTGAAGGTAGTTCCTTGTTTCCGTATACCTCAGGTACCGACATTGCCTGTGTCTGATTTAGAGTAGAAGGAATCTGCGGAATCGGCTGCCCGTTTGCAAAAAACTGTGCTAGAGATGAAAGCAATTCAGTCTTAGCAATTCCATTCTTGAGATTGCCCGGATTTAAGTCTGCAGGAAGATTGGTAGCAGCAGGTGGCAGAACCTGACTTCCTTCAACAGCTAGTGGTGTGTTTTGGTAAGGCACTACGCTTTGATTCTCAATACTCTGATTGAATACTTGGACTGGAGGAGCCAATTTAACGAGGTTGTTACTGAAATTGTGATGCGAAGAAGCTACAGTTTTTTCGCCCATGGTTGAAAGCATTCCACTGCTCCTTAGATTTCCATCTTGCTGAGACATTGCTGCGGCACCATGCTCGTAAGCAGGTGCTAGAGCATCTTTATGGACGCGTGTTTGTGAGCTCTGAGATATGACGCCGTGCTCTTCGTTCACAGGTTTCTTTAAAGATTTAACTCCATAATTCCAATCTGGAGACATCTCCATATCATCAATCCAACTGTCATTCTTCCCTTTAGCTTCAGACATAACTTTACTACTGACACGAGAAATATCGATCTCATTGGACTTGCCTGTATCTGATCTTTCAACATCATTCCATCTATGACTATTCCGCATCCTCTCTGTTGTGCCAGAGTGATGATTATCCTGTCTACTAAACATCTCGTCTTGCGGATTTCTCTCAGGACTTCGCCTTGCAGGAGGAGCACCATGATGAGAAAACCTGCAATTGTTTCCATTACGACAGTAACCTGAAGCAAAGAACTTGCACGGAACATTGGAGCTCCTGTGGAAGTCTCCCTCGGGTACATCCCTTCTCTGCGTTTCTCTGTCTCTTGCGGATTCATTTCTGTGGCTCCGCAAGAATGAATCTGATGTTTCTCTTCTTGAATTATTACTATCTTCTGGAAAATCAGACCACCCAACGGCCCTCACAGGATGTTGTTCTCGAGGATCTTCATTATAACATTTGGTATCCCTAGTTTTTCTATTCTTAGCTTCCCAATCATAGTCACCATCTCTATTATATCTACCATCAACTTCTCTCCCTGACCGTGGTGAGACTCGTGTCCTCGTCTTGTGTCTGTCATAGGATCCTCCTGCATCACGCCTTACTCTCTGCATTGGGCTTCGGCTCCTGCTCCTGCTCCTGCTCCTACTGTTACTTCTACTTCCACTCCTAAAGCGCGACAATCGAGCACAAATCAATTAAAACACAAGTACTATGAAAGAAAACAAGAAACAATAATTGATACTGACCTACGGGTTCGAGGCCGATCTCTCGAAGGTGATTGGCGGAAATACTGTTGCCTGCTTTCATTTCGTTCAGAAGATTTCCTAGGATCATTGTACCCCATTATTTCGTCGCCATTGTCATGTGAAACTCTGCTTCTGGTCGGCCAAGCTTCTCCAGAGTGTTTTCTAGATTTCATATGCTCATCGTCGTCACCTGGACCAGACCTCCTCCTACTTCCACTTCTGCCATTACCATCTGGATAGAACCGTGCAGGCTCGGGATAACCCGATTTCCCAATGTAATCATCTCCACTAAGATGCTGAGTTTCATCCCCCTTGGAATCCCATTTTGATTCACGATTTCTCCCCGAACCACTCATTTTCACTCGTAACCAGGCTATAATGAACAAACTAGTACTAGATTATGTAGTGATAAAAATCTGCAGTAGAAAATTTGAAGCAAACAAAGATTAAACACACTTCAAGAAAGCTCTCATCACTAAGACGGCTCACATGGAGCTCGAAACTACAAACCGACACAAAAGATGAAGTGCATGTATATATATAAACATTCAAGTTTCAGTTATGATTATACACCAAACTAGACTAGCCAATTGCCTAATCTATCCACAACATAGAACAGATCAAGAGCAGAACTCAGAATCCTAGAGCAAAATCTAATCTTTCAAGTGAACAAGAGTGATGTCTGAAACAGAACGAATCAATTGGTGAAACACTAGTTGCAGTTACAGCTAAAAAGCAACTTTCAACTAAAATCAAATCTCTTATCTCATTCCGAAACCCTAAAATCAATTAAGGGCAATGGTAGTATTAAGTAAAGAGAAGAAGAAGGAGACTCACATGAATTCAGAGAAAGGAAGCCATATCAAAACCCTAAAAGCGTGATTCTCTTGCAAAATTAACAAACCAGCGACGAGAATCTAAGGAGAGGCTTCATCGAATTTTAGGGTTTTGCGGAGGAGCAGACCGGCGATGACTTTTTTTTAACTAATGTCTTGTTCTTCTTCTAGTTCCGGTCTCAGGTTCGAGTTTTTGCTCTGTGCGTGGTGGGACCCACTCTTGCCTACGGTGCAAGGTCGAGTGAATCCTGGCCGTTGATTTGGTTTCTTTTGGTATTTTAATACGAGTCACTGGATTTGTGTGTATCCTGTACGAACGAACCAACCGAACACTCGTTCACTTAGGTTCCGTGAAGTGTGTGACCCAGTCCGATTCTGAACCAATTGTTAACCTTTTTGGGCTTTTAGTTTCTACCTTAAAAGAAGAAGCAAAAAATCCTTCTACTTAGTTACTACTTTGCCAACCAAATCATGAAAATCATCCTAATTTTTTCTTTCTTGATTACAAACTCTTTAAATCTTTTATAAATGCATTTTAAGAAAGTAAACCAACACAAATTTTAGTTATAAAATCCAGCTTAAATCAATAATTTGGCATATGATGAAGTGAAGTAAAAAATCACACGGGTCGGTCACTTAGACCATAATATATTTTGAGTCAGATCACAATATATATGTGACGTAATAAGTATTCTCAAGTTTTAGTATGGTTGCTATGAAATCTAGTGGTCATTAAATATATAAAAGAAATTCATACACTTTTAGTTATGCTAAAACTTTTTAAAATCTATATACATATATGTATATATTTATTTTATAGTCACTACATATATTAGTCTAGATTAACAATACAAGAGATTATGATTACTTTAATCTTTAGTTTTAACACAGTTTTGAATCTAGAATTCTGGTTGTTATGTAATTTATGTTTGAAATAAATACTTATTACATATTTACTATTTTGAATCAAAATATTATAAACTAATTAAATAATGACTAATTTTTCGATAGAAAGTCTTGAGTAATTTTAAGGGGAAAAAAACTACACTACAAAATATATCAATAAATATAGTTGATCAAAACTATAAAAGTTTTGTATTCTCGAAACAGATCTATAATATAATTCAATAGAATTAACTAATTAATAAAATAAACATATTGAAAACGAATCGAACATAAGAATGATGTGATAAATGTCAAAGTAGTAGAACACCATCAATTAAATTCCTTCTACTACCTATCAACAAACTAGTTGTTGTAAAACAGCTTTAGGGTCTGATACTCCCCTGGATGCTACTTCACACGGTTGTGGATATTCAGATGGATTCCTTGTAGGTTTGTATGAAAATGCAACGGATGATAATAAGATGATTTCTGGATGAGGTGAACTGAAACTGATAGATCTGGAATGGGCTGGATGAGATGGATTGGGAAGAGAAACAAAATGGATTGAAAGATACTTTCAAAGGATGTGAAAAGCCTTCGAACTATCAAACTCGTTCTAAGGGCAGATATGACACACTGGACAGAGAACAAGATGTATGGATACTACACACCATACAGATCAAACAAAGAGAAGAGTTTTAGAATAAAATGTTTGATGATTTTATTCAAAGAAGTGCATAGTTTAAATAGATAAACAAGGCCTCGTGAATACAAGTGAGAACCTTGGAAACACACCACACAATTAAAGCAACAACAATTAACTAGAAAACATTTAAACTATGGTGTTCAACAATAAAGACTGAAATAAAAGACTCAGAATTTAAACTGAACTCTTCCCGAATTTATAAGGGAGTTCTAAGATATTTATAAGTCTTATTCACCTTATAATATTTATAAGGTGCTTATAAGCGTGTTACAAATGTGGATAGATGATAACGTGTGTGCTACATTGTCTCATTAAAAACCTTGGACAGAAAAACCTAGTGGGATTAAAAACTGTACTTAAGGAAAAGAGTGCAAGAACGCACACCGCCCATTGATAACCCTTATTTAGCTTGAATCACAAGCGGTGTAGTTGGATAAGCTCTGTAACTAAGATTGCTTTCAGCCTGTCTTAGCAGTGTGCTAACGGCTTGTTTAAGTTTCTTAACTATCAACCTTGTAATAACTCCAATAGGTAACTCGGATTCAAGTTGCTGCCCCTTAGCTCCTCCCTCAGATTCAAGCTTTGTAACGGGTCCAATGAGTACCTCCAAAGCTCCTTGTTCATCCTCGGGTTCAAGCTGCATTCCTGGTTCAAACTCATCCATCTTTGTGATGGGCAGTATCATATCAGGGTCGAACCACAAGAACCAAGAGTTACACTATAAATCTTCAGAGTTGAACTAAGCTAAAATGAAGAATAAAAAAGGTGGTTTTTAATTAACTAACGAGTTGTAAATTCAATAAACTAAAAGCGCTAAACTTAGGGAAATCTTAAGGAACATGGAATCATAACCATGGAATGGTCGTTTTGATAATCGGATGCCCATTCTTCTTTGTTTCTTGCTCGTTTGCTTCCCATTCACGCTCCCCAAGTCTTAGACTTCCTTCATGCATGTTCTAGACCTGAAGAGAATCAAAAGACTAAAAAAATACTTGAAAATAATCGTTTAAAATGTTTTAAAAACACAATATATCATTATGTGAAAGAGATTATGGTTTCAGACTATACTTATATGGTTAAACACATCTCAATTCGTTTTTAATTCTCTTTGTTCTTAATTTTGTTATTCTTTTACTTTGTTACTTTGAGATTTGGATTGAAGATTTGTCATCACATTTGTGGAGAAGATTTCTTATCCCTTATCTCTTTCATTACATTTCAATATAATGATTTCAGTTATGTTCATGTACTTTTCAATTATGTGTGAGTATTTTTCTAGTTAGATCTAGGGGTTCCTAAGAGATTTGTGGTTCAATGGTTAGACATAAATAAGATTAGCTATTGAATCCTCCATCTATTGTTAGGCTTAATGCTTAGGCTAGACTGATCACATAGCTTATGATTTTAGGTTGAATCTATTCATCAAAAGTGTAATAAGTTGCTAGATCCACAATAAATGAGCAAATTGTCCTTAGCCAACGAAAGTTGATGCTAAGGCGATTTGTGGACTTATCAAACCAGTACATTAGTGCTTCCTTGCATTCTTTAGATCCAAGCGAGAGTTTAGGTATCTAGGATGCATATGAAAGAGATTTGATGCCACAAAAGTGAATCAATATTATTTTTATGTTTGAGTCGAGGTTGTTCTTCATTAAAACCTGAATAAATGTCTAGTTTTTGTCCACTTCCCAAAAGAATTACCTAGGTCTAGCGCTTTTAGTATATCAAATTTTAATCATCATTTATCGACTAGTGACAGTTGAAACAATAATTCATCATTTATCATTTTGTCTTATCTGAATTAGATATCTCGCATTCTATAATGTAAACTTTGGAATTTGTGGATTCGACCCTCAGCTACACTATAACATAATTGTTGATAGGTAGTTTCAATGAAATTATTTGACTGGTGTTTTAGACATTACAAACAAACTCTTAAAGAATTAGAAAATTGTATAAGCATAAATAATGGCTTAAACATAGATGTGTAGAGGCTAGGACGAATTTTAGAAAAGGTAAATTACTAAATCTAATTGTCCTTAAGTGATTAAGGAAAATTGTTTGATCTTGAAATTTTGGAAAAAGGCTGAAATTTTTTGTGGTGTCGTTCGACACTCCCTTATGAAATTTCTCATTTTTTCGTTTGTCTTTTTATTCTCTTCAAACTTGATCCATTTTTTCTCCATAAATCACCATTCCGAAAACTCGTTCATGCACCTAAAATGACTCATTTGGACTCTAATAATATAGACTCGATAAAATATATATATATATATATATATATTATTAGTATAAAAACCGGTTAAAACTAAGATATATCAACAAAATGGTAAAAAAAACTAGGGAAAAGTAAAAAAGAAAAGATACAAGGCCTAAACATCAAGATTAAGGTTGGAAAGAAAAGCATGATGAGACACTGGCCTCTTACTTTTGGTGTAACTGGATTGCTCTTTTATGGAATGAAAACATTTGGAATAAGGCATTCACGTATATCCCTGTCAAAATTTACCATTTATCATGAATAAGAAAATAAAAGTATTCCTTTAGATATTATGGGATAAATGAAATAGATCATGAATGTAGTTAAAAAACATTCATGAGATAAAAACAACGTGAATATAAGGAATACTGAAATAGGAATACATATAATAAAAGATTTTTTATTTTATTTTAACAACAAACAAACATTGCAAATATATAAGATTTTTCTCCTGGTTCAGTTGGTACTGCAAACTAATGTACATTTTCTACCAAGAATAACGTACAACAATATTTTACCAACTTCAAAATCAAAGTTGGCTATTAGCTTTTGTAATAATTTTTTTGCGTAAGATTTTAAAAACTATATTAGTGAAGTTAAATTTGCAATAATATGTTTCAGTGATTGGCTTTTTACATTGTTTTCTTATTATTTTAATAAAGTATAATTTATTATGATATTTATATAATATGTACTTTATTAATGATATTATATAATTTAATACTATAATAATAATAATATGTAATTTAAATGATATTTATTTTTTATTCCATTATATTCCTTTAAAATATTACGATTCATCCTATATAAAAACTTCTATGCATGCATTCATTTCATTCATCTTATTCCATTAACTGCTTTATCCCATTTATTTTCATCCCGTTCATTTTAATTCATCTTATTCATAATATTCCAAAAACTGTCATCCAATTACACCCTTTCCTTGCCATTGGCAATGGAGTCACCCTTTCATTGACGTTCTAACCGAATTAGGCTCTGCTGCCAAGATGAGTCACCAGCGATTATATATGATTGGAAGCAGAGATCATTAGCCACACTCTTAGCTACCATGAAAGCCACATGATTGCAATGGAGAACTTTAAACCCAATATCCTAGGCTACTTACCTAATTTTTCATCTAAACTTGTTATATTGAAATTTTTGTGACATGTAAACGCCGGCGATGATATGAAAACGCCCCGGAAACTGAACCGGCAGCGATACATGATCACACCATAGACTAAGCCCTATGAAAGGGAAGCATACCAAAAACAATGACATCCAAACTCTTTGACGGTCTAGAACACCAAGCTATTCCATGGAAAAGGAGAAGTCCCCAACAATCAAATAGTGTTTCCTTCTATGGCGAATAAGTACTACCTCACAACATTGGAGTTCCTAAAATTCTCAGTCCAGATAGACAAGACTAAGAAACAAGACATGAATCTCATTCTTCTCTTGAAAGTGACGATGTCGAAAAATAGTCGACTTGTAAACGCCTTTGAAAGCATGGTGAACAGACTAGATTTCAACCAAATCTGTAGCGTAGGGACAAGAAGTGAAGGAATCTTACCGAGCGTACCAAACTAAACCAAGCACGATACGAGGTTGAACCGGAAGAAGACATGACGACCACCAAAAGAGAGAGAGGAGGATTATAGGAATGTAAAACCATAAAAAAACATACCTTAATCGAACTTCTGTTCACACACTCTAACGAGGCTGCATAGCGCAAGTCGAAGAAGAAGAAACTAGATCTAATGAAGCTGATGAATCTGGCCTTGGGGAAGAAGGGGGTGTTTGCAAAGCTCCGGAGATCTGGCACCTCCGTTTTCCAGTGTCGTGATATCCAATCAGATCTGGACTTTCAACCTCTCTTGCTTCAGATCTTCTTCCAAGACGAGCATAGCACACAAAGACAAACAAAGGAAAATCAAGGAAGAACGGGAGAAGGGTCCGATGCTGGCGCTAAGAGAGCCGCCACACGCCGGACCCAACGATGCTCCTATAATAAGAAAACCTATATATTAATTTTAATATGTTGTGAAATTCGTAAATGTTAGACATCAATGAAAGCTAACTCACATTACGTTTATTATATAATTTATGTGGATTTCATTGTCATGATGGCAAAGACAATTGTGGGGGTCGGATTCCACCCCGGAGATTGATAACATGAAACGGCCCGGTGTTTGCCATAAAATACTAATACGGCCCACGGTCGTATGTCGATACCGTCGATCATTATAGTCCTCGATCGGCCCACTGGTCATCCTGACGTTCTTCCAAGCGAGCTACGCCATGGTCTGGCCGACAGATTACCCAGCCTTCTTCGTGAGCAAGCTTTATGGCTACCATGGCCCGCAAGGCCATCCACGCTCCATTGCCCGCGAGCTTCGACCGGACGGGACCCGGTCGAACCGAAGCCCGCGCACGTCCTGCGACCTGTCTCTGCACGCGAGCTTCGACCGGTTGGGACCCGGTCGAGGCGAAGCCCGCGCGACCATGGTCCATCTCTGCCCGCGAGCTTCGACCGGGTGGGACCCGGTCGAAGCGAAGCCCGCGCG
>OVAP01003221.1:0-17215 GCA_900406295.1 Aurinia saxatilis
ATATATATATATATATATATATATATATATATAGTTTATCCAGATCTGTTTTTCTGGTAAAAGTTGGAGAGAAATTTTTGAATTTATCCAGATTTGATTTTTCAGGTAAAAGTTAAAGAGATAATTTTTGAGTTTATCCATATATGTTTTTTTTTTTTTTTTGAAAGTTGGTGAGAGAAATTTGAATTTATTCAACAAAGAGTGTGGAAGAGACAAAAAGGAGATGATGTGTCAAAGTTATAATTGTATACTTTTTAAAATATCTTTATATGAGAACTAAATATTTTGTGTCACCTAATTTTGACACAAAAACCCATTATACACATAATTTTCCCTAAATTTAAAATACTTTTATGAAAATAATTATTTTTTCGTTAGAAATAAGTTGACTCATCAACTAAATAAAGGAGAAAATACATCCTAAATACCAATGAAATGTCTGTTTCCAAACATACTACAATGTTATCATTTATATTTAAATTCCTGAATTTACATACCAATTGATGCAATACATAATTATAATAATTGCAATTTATTTATATTTTAAATATATTATTTATTATAATAATTATCCCATAGAATATTGTAGAATATTATGGTATTTATCATTTAGGAATATTCTAAAATATTAAAATTTCAGGTTTTTCTTATAAATAGTCTATTTTGTTTATTATATTCTTTGATTTAATAATAAAGAGATTTTGATAACTATTGTTAAAAGTGTTCATAAATCCAAATTTTTTATAAAAAAAATTTGAGAGGAAGACTTTCAAACCCTATTTCTAAAAGCTTACGCTCCATCACCAATGAAGCTTGTGAGGCCTTGATGGGCGAAAACTATTACATCAACTGCATAAAACTTTACTTTATAAAAAGAAAGGAGTAACACTTGTTGATAGCTTAAGCTGATCAAATAATAACCGACCATTTTTCTTAATAACATACTGTAATAAACAAATTATAATTCTACGTATTTTTTTTTTTTTTGTCGTCCAACCATTTTTTTTAAATAAGGAGTGGTTTACAATTGGGCTAGGCCCACACTCAATAACAAAATTACATTAAAATCTTTAGGTCCAAGTTAAAGAGGGGGACACGTGTCTACGTATTATTATTAGTTTTTTGCTTATACGTGTTATACCATAATAAACACGTGTTACGATAACGAATACTCGAGATTTTATCCAAGTCTCCGGACTAGTATGCACCACAAAAAAGCTAATAATAATTCCACTAAAAAAATACATTTATTTTACAAAGTCACTAACTATATATAATCCCTCCAAAAACCAAGTCCAATTATCTTCATCTTCATCATCATTTCACCAAACCAATCTCTAAGATCATGGCTAGCGCAAGAGTTGCAAGATTCATAACCGAAGTTGCTCCACCACAATTTATCACCGTGATGAGGCGAAGAACGGCGAAGGTACTCGACACGATCAAGGAAGAAGAAAGAGATATTGGAACTGATTCAATCTTAACTTCTTCTTTTAATTCCAAGATACCATCATCATCATCTGTTTCTTCTTCTTCTTCTGTTTCGTTTTGTTCCGGTTTAACCAATTTTCCGGTTACGGAGAACCGGACCTCTTTTCCGGTTATTAAAAGCTGATTTTGTCAAATTGATGGTGTTTTGAGATGTAATTATGTATATATGTTTATGATTTCCAATGTCCGTGTACTGAATTTGGTGTGTGTAGAGTTTGATTTCCCGGTGAGTTCCGATGACATGATTTTTGTATTTTCCCTAAACGGGTTTGATCAAACCCTGATCAGCATCGTGAAGCCTGAATCGGTTTGACCCGGTTCAATATAATTGTAATCAATATGTGGGTGGAATGTAACGTTTGTTGTTTGGTTTAACGTCATTTTCATTGTAGCAAGTGTTTGATGAAATGATCCCAAAAATCCACTCTTAATTTTTATTGTACATTTACAAAATTCCTCTTTAAACTTTTATTATCATAAGCAAGTGAAGCTAGTTATCGAGTTTACATATTGGATCAAGATTGAATGAAAAAAAAATAATAATCATATACTAAAAATGAATATATAAAGTAAGAATTGAGAGCAAAGGGTTTTGGAATGGTTGTTAAGCATTTTGGTTTTTTTTAATCATTATCTAAATAACACAAATACATACTCCCTTGTTTATCAAAGAGTATCGTTTTGATTCTTTGCACACAAATTAATAAAACATATTAAAAGTTCTGTTATGATCCTAAATAATAAGTTGACTGTTCATATTCTTCTTTGTGTGAAGTTAAATTAGGTATTTAGTATTAAAAGTTATATTGGAAAATAAAAACAACACTTTTTGTAAAACAAAAAATAAATCTAAAACGACACTCTTTAAAAAACAGATGAAGTATTATTTTTAGATAACTAGTAAATTTATTGGTTAGTTAAAAACCAAGTGCTTGATCGAACTAAACCAAACAGAGTTAAAAGATCTCCTTTATATGAACAAGATGAAATCGAGATAAATTCAATAGATTTCTTCACTTCAGATTCTGTTCTTTTTAACAATCAAGAGAAAAAAAAAGTCCACAAGATAATTTTAGAAACATGAGTTTATATATAATCAGAATGTAGAAGGACCTTGGCCTATTAACATATGGTAACTTCACCAAGAATAAACACAGTAAATTTCGATAAAGTTGTTTACAAAATATAGAAGTTAAACTAATAAATCGGACAATGGTGACCCAGTATTTTAAATAAGTAAATAAAAAACATAAAATATAAGAATTTAAAGAGTGGAAGTCGTCTTGTCTTGCCTTGCTCTATTTTTCTTCCATGGCGGCTGTTTATATTTAGCATTCACAGTGTCGCTAAATACCCACAATTATTCGATTAAATATATCGATCAATCGTCTTAAAAATATGTTTTCGGTTAGATACATTTTTGAAGTAATTTCTGTATTATAAACCTTAATTGTCGAGAAAATCTAATAAAAAACGGATAAACAAAGCAAAGGAAGATAATTCGATGAAAAAGTATATAAAGATTCAAAAACAAAAAGCATATTCTCACCTAACGTTTGTAAATCTAATACCAATAGTGTTCTGATTCTAAGACAATACTCCGTTCAGTAATATCGCTTTTATCGATAGTATGATTATGAAACAATATCGAGAAAAACGTAATCATAAAACGGATAAACAAAGCAAAGAAAGAAGAATATTTGATGCAAAAAGATCAAAAGCACATTCTCACCCAACGTTTGTGAATAAGTAAATACCAATAGTGTTGTGATTCTGAGACAATGAGATGTTTTAAAATAAGAAAAAACAACCATGTGCGATGTCTTCATTGGCTCCAACAGACACTCGTTCATGATTGTTTCGGTTAACTACTAAACTTCCGTTAATTTAGTTTTCTTTTTTGCCGTTCATTTGGCAATTTGTAAACACATGCTCGTGGGTCGGTATAATTTCATTTCCAAGGTCAAAATTTAATAATGATGGCTGACACCAAATATATTTTTCTTAATTACAAAGTCTCTCTATTTTTTTGTCCCCCCAAAGACGAAGTCATGGTTTTTGTGTATATTTTAACAAAAACCTAAAACTAAGTTGTAGATTTTGCAAAACAATGTGTAATATTTTAAAACATTCAACCATTCGCAATCAAACTGATTTGAGAGTATTGTGAAAAGATTCGAGATTTAGTCTATTGATTTGAAAAATGAGTACTATCCAACAACCGTGCTTTTTTTATGTTATATTTAAAGTATGCATCATGGGTTATAATTTATAAAATTTCTAGGTCAACAAAACGTGGCAAGTTCATGGATCTACATCTGCCTCCTCAATGATTTTGTGCTCTTATATTATAATAAAGTGAAAGTGATTCCTTCTTGTCAAAATATAAAAAAGTTTTCATTCCATCTTCTCCTTGGTGGGCATTCTATGAATAAATCTAGAAAAAGAGAGTTCGAAACTATTTGGGTTGACAATAAAAAAAAAGAGAGTTCTAAACTATTTAGTTTGATGGATATCCAAATGCGTTTTTAACATATATATAACAATGAATACACAATTCAACAAACATTGATGACACTATACGTACTTCTAGTATATATAAATGCACTAATTAAGTTATCCAATAATATAATGGAATACAATTGGCAATAAGATAATTTAGGTCGGAGACCTAATCTTATCACCAGTTTCTTTATTTATCAATAATTATAAACATCGTTTATTTGCGAAGAAAAATCTCATATCTAAAATATGTTAAAAGACGAGATTAATATATACGTTGATTGAGTCTTTTCTTTAATTGCTAACTTATTTTTTAGTTGGATGTCCATAAAACTTAACAGAATACATCTTGTCCCACCAAATCAAAATTGGTATGATCTAAAATAGGCTTGGTTAATCTAATCCGAAATTATTTTTAAGTGAAAACTTTTGTTGAAATTAATGGTTAGACGGTCATAAATTTCAAGAAGATGTATGAGATTATATCACATCAGAACACATGTAAAGGAATTAAGCAATATATAAAAAAATCAGATATTTCTACTAATGGTCAATTAAAATTAATTAGATGTCCATGAAATTTAATGAATTTTCTTAATGCATTCTTTTATATGTTAGTTTCTTCCGTTCATAGGCCACCAATATTTCATAGTTTTAGACAGAAGATTCAGAACTAGTTTGATTGAATGAGGTTTATAATTTGTAATTTTGTATTAGTGTTATCATATAGCTTTATGTTTTGATAAAATAGCCCTTTTGTATTAGTTATTAAAAGGGGCGCGTGGCTCTTTGATACTGCTAACGGCTTTTCCAGAACCTCAAAAGCTCAACTTGGACGTTTTTAATTCAATGACTAATGATTACAATTTACTAGACTAATGATTACAATTTACTAGTAAAAGATTCCCTTAACATTTTGTAAGTTTTTTATTTGTGTTTAGAATCTCGGAATATAAAAATGTGAACTTGTGTGAGTATCATCGATGTATTTATGTTTAAATATATTCTGCTAAAAATAACTGATCCAAAATTTAATTTATAGATGAGGAGATGATTAATTATGCTAATTTGGTAACATGCATTTATGTTATACGAAGAAGTTCAAGAATCCCACGAGCCTCGTGCTCATTTTTCTCCCTTTGATATCAGAAAATGGTGCGTTTTGTTTTGTATTTACATGTATAGGATATTAACATATTAATTACTTACATGTAATGTCAAATATATGGATACAACGATGATGTAAGTTAGCATGCTTTTTTTATTAGTAGCATGGTAGATTTTAAAGTACTTTTGACATATTTGTTCTTACATTGATGTCGTCTCTTCTTTTTACATTGATATTTCATTAAGTAGCATGCTACTTCAGCTTTATGTTAACAAAACATTGAATGCAAATGACCGAATCAAATCAAATATAAAGATAAAATAAGGTAAGAAGAGAAAAAGAATCAATCAATCTGGATAATCAAAACGGTTGAGGTTAAAAATACCGAACACAAGCACCTAATAAAGGTAGTAAGTACGTTATATCAAGTAATATACTGAGTTTTTTTAGATACTCAATATTTTTACACAAAACTACCTCTACATCCATACATACAATATTTTTTTTTAATGAAAAATAAGATATTTGTGGGAATTATTTACACCAACAGTCAAAGGTGTTTAAAGCATATACCAGATAATTTGATTCTGTATTATTAACATACTAACAAAATAGTACCGTTTGTTGTAGTTCTCGAGACATCACAAAAAATAGTATTTATCTATCGTGATCATAGTAAAAATAGAAGGATATATTGTGGATTGCAAGAATTAAATAACATATTTATAAGATAAAGAATTAGGGGGTGTATTGGATCATGAGTTTGAAATGGTTTGATGTTTAATGAGGTTTTGGAGAGTTTTGATGATTTGGAAGAGTTTTAATGAAATCACATCAAATTCCACCTAAAACCATGTGATTTGAGTATTTCCATTTTTAACTAAAAAACTCATCCAAAACACTTTAAAATCACTTAAAACCAAATGATTAAAATATTTCCAATAACACCGAATTTGATGGTGTTTGTTAAAATCACTAGTCCAATAACACTGATTTTTAAAAGATTTTTTAAAATACATGTTCCAATAACACTGAGTTTGTCAAATCACACAAAACCACTCCAAATACATGATCCAATACACCCCTTTAGATAAAATTGAAGAAAACCCTACGGATTTGAGTTGAAAACAAAAATATTCAACCCAGTGTCCTATTGAAGACGTCAGAATTCAGATATAACCTTCCTCGTATAACCCCTAAACTAAGCAGGATTTAATTAAGATTTCTCAATCTAATTACATTAAAATAATAATACTAATACTATATAGTAAAACTAAAAAAAAAATGAACACTTAAAATTCCTTCCTCCGTCGAATCACAAATCTCCCCTTTCCTTCTCCTTTTCTTGTGTTACGCGGTTTTATCAATCGGCTTCGATTTTGTCATTTCAAAGCCGAGTTTTTCGATCGTCAAAATTTTCGATTTTTCAAAATTGAAATTTCGTCTTTAATGGGTCTTCGTCTTCGTTTTCTTCGTTTGGTTTGAAATTTCTTAAGCACACGAGAGTTGAATCTTTTTTTAGGGTTTATCTTTAGAGGAAAAAATTGAGGAAGATGAGCGTTGCGAAGTCTCAGGTATGGCAACCATGCAAGAAGAAGAGGTCTTGAAGAACAATTGATTAGAGATCTACATCTATATAACGAATCTGAGAAATGATGGCTTCTTCTAAACCAACACCTTCGAGATCGACTCTTTCGAGATCAACGCCTTCTGGGTCTTCTTCGTCTTCTTCTTCTTCGGCTAGGACACGAGTTGGTAAATACGAGCTTGGGAGGACTTTGGGTGAAGGAACATTCGCTAAGGTCAAGTTCGCTAAAAATGTTGAGAATGGAGAGAATGTGGCTATTAAAGTTATTGATAAAGAGAAAGTTTTGAAGAACAAGATGATTGCTCAGGTCTTGGAGAATTCAAGTTTTTTTGTTTTTGGGTGTTTTGGATTTGTGCAAAAATGATAACTTTTTTGTTGTTGTTGCAGATTAAGCGTGAGATTTCGACTATGAAATTGATCAAGCACCCTAATGTCATCCGTATGTTTGAGGTTTTGATCTTAATTCCTTCTTGTTTGCATGTTAAGAATCTGTGTTGGTCTTGTTGTGGTCCCCTGGCTTATGATTGTATAGATATTATTCTATGTGTTCTTTTGGCATCTTACTCATTTTATATGTTGTCTAGGTGATGGCCAGTAAGACTAAGATATACTTTGTTTTGGAGTTTGTGACTGGCGGAGAGCTTTTCGATAAAATTGTAAGTTTTCTTCTCAGTTCATTCAAGATGGTTTTTCTTATTGTAGAAATGAGATCTCTACTGAACAAGTGTCAAGGATTTTATTCTCATAAGTTTTCTTTATATATTAGTCGACTAATGGGAGGTTGAAGGAAGACGAGGCTAGGAAGTACTTCCAACAGCTTATTAATGCAGTGGATTATTGTCATAGCAGAGGAGTTTATCATAGAGACCTTAAGGTTAGGAATCCTTTCATAGGGTTCTTGTGAATCAATAGTTGTCAGAGTTATGGTTTCAGTGTGTTAAGAATCAAGGTGCATCGTCTCTCTGCAGCCAGAAAATTTGCTTTTGGATGCAAATGGGGCTTTAAAAGTTTCGGATTTTGGATTGAGCGCTCTACCTCAGCAAGTCCGAGTGAGTATTGATATATTGATTTCTTATTCTATAATCTCAATGTAAAATCGTAGCATATGATAATTCAGCTACTATGGCTTCTAAGGAGAAAGTTTTCCATGAGTTATCAAAAGCTGATTTTGTGAACCTTCTTCTTTAGGAGGATGGGTTACTTCACACTACATGTGGAACGCCCAATTATGTTGCTCCGGAGGTATTATCTACTTTTTCTTTAAACTGGCATTCAGTTGTTTTGAAGCCTATTCTTTTCAGGTCTCAGTAATTCTCTATTGTTCTCTCTCTAGGTAATCAATAACAAAGGCTATGATGGAGCGAAGGCTGATCTCTGGTCATGCGGTGTCATCCTCTTTGTCTTAATGGCTGGCTATCTACCTTTCGAAGATTCTAATCTAACATCATTATATAAAAAGGTGTTATGCTTTGTCCATCTTCGCTTGCCTTGCTTTTTCCCTCTCTGATGCATATTCATTTTGTTTGCTATGGGAAATGGGGCCAAGTATTTGCATTTCTAGCTAGCCTCATTTGGGTGTATGGGAGCCTCTGTCAATTGCTTTTAGGAGTCGAGATGGATATAGCATGATATGCCAACTGAGTTTTCTTTCTTCATGATTCGCAGATATTCAAAGCAGAATTTACCTGCCCTCCCTGGTTCTCTGCAAGTGCCAAGAAGTTAATCAAAAGGATTCTGGATCCCAATCCAGCCACGGTATATTTTCTTATCCTATTATTCTTGAGGAGGTCTCCTTTGTATCATGTCGTTAGAAGAGGCCAAAGCTTCTATTGGATTTAGTAGATCTGAAGTTTTCAACTGGTTTTTTTCAATTTTGGACAGAGGATTACATTTGCTGAAGTCATTGAAAATGAATGGTTTAAGAAAGGGTATAAAGCACCTAAATTTGAGAATGCTGACGTTAGCCTTGATGATGTTGATGCAATTTTTGATGAATCAGGGGTAAGGCTTTATACCTTTGTTTGGTTTATAGATTTTTTTTTTTTTTTTTTCCAACTTGGTCTGGAGGATGCTTAGTTTATTTCTGTTGGTTAATAGGAGTCTAAAAACCTTGTGGTGGAGAGGCGAGAAGAAGGACGACCACCAGTAACTATGAATGCTTTTGAGCTCATTTCAACATCCCAGGGTCTCAATCTTGGTTCACTTTTCGAAAAACAAATGGTACAACATTTCTGATATGTAGAACTTCTCTTTTTGGTGTTTGTTCAGACATAATAAAAGTTAGCTTTGTCCCTGTATTTTGTTTAATGGAAGAATCATTCTGAATGATGAGCGTCTTTGCTTTCAGGGGCTTGTGAAACGAAAAACTAGATTTACTTCCAAATGTTCAGCTAATGAGATAGTCACAAAAATTGAGGCTGCAGCAGGGCCTTTGGGGTTTGATGTAAAAAAAAATAACTACAAGGTTTGTATACTGTTTACACATTCACCCGAGCTAACGAGAATCGTATTCAAGTGTTTTCTTCTGATTAGACCCTCTACTATTTCTCAAATCCTTCAGATGAAGCTTCTAGGAGAGAAATCAGGCCGCAAGGGGCAGCTAGCAGTCGCCACTGAGGTTAGTTTTCTCAGTGACCACCTTTTTAAAAGTTTTTATGATGCATCCCAATGTTGAACGAACTTTAAATTAAAGTGAATTGACTTCTACTTACAGGTTTTTCAAGTTGCTCCATCGCTTTATATGGTTGAAATGCGAAAATCAGGTGGTGACACTTTGGAATTTCACAAGGTAATGCAAGGCTTATTAAAACTGAGATTGGTTCTTGTTTCACTTGGAACCTAACTGTTCATGTCTATCCAGTAGCTGATATTTCGTTTTGCCTCCTTTCGTTGTCTTCTTTTAGTTTTACAAGAGCCTCACCACGGGCCTTAAAGACATTGTTTGGAAAACAATCGACGAAGAGAAAGAGGAAGGAACCAACGGTAAGCACCTTCATTGCATTCTGTCAATAGTCTAGAATATAGAAACTGATGAAACGGCAAAAACATCTAAACACACATCATGTTTTGTTTCTTCAGGTGCTAGTAGTACTACTACTACTACTAATGGTCACGTGGTTGCTTCGTAATATCGGACAATTGTGGAAACAGTCTTTGGATGGTGTTATTTTAATATAGTTTTTGTTCATTATAAAAGTTGCTTTAGTATTGGGTCTTTGGGTGGTTTTGAAGTTATACAAAGGAAGCGTCAAGAAGTGGAAGCAAAGCTGAATGTTTGAAAACTATACTGGGTTTTTTTTTTTTTTTAATTCAATCTTGTTTGATTCCATGGAATATTGTGAATAGCATGTGCGTGTGCAAGTATCTCAGTTTGGTTGTCTTGAGAATTGTCTTTGCCATTTCGACTCGTTGTCTGATTTCACATTAGACCCAAAAAAGAAAAAGAAAAAGGAAAGAAGAGAACTGTAAATGAACCAGACAATGAGCAAGTCATTGTGACTGAGCATACAAGTGTTCTAAGCAGAGTTTCGACAATTAGTTACAGAGCAAATTCACGTTGCGTACATATAGTCACGTGTATGAGAGAAGAAATGAAAATGGTGTGGATTGATTTTTCATAGAATTGTATAAAAGTCTAAAACCAATGTCTCAGCAATATGCCACAGGTAGATGATAACACATTATATGGCAAAAAAATTTCACAAAGAAGTTACCAGACAAAGGGACAAGTTGGTTGGAGAGTGACATATAAGATGAATAGATGTTGTGGTCATGTCGTTCTTGTACCACGATCCAGATTTCGCATATTGTTACTAACAAGAAGTTGGGTACCATGTATATATTCTACATTCAGCCTTTGTTATTCTTAGTCCGATAACAAACAAACAAAAGAGACCAAGTTATGGATATCAGGAAAAAAAAAACAAAAGATATGGATATGTTTGACATCAAAAATAATTTTCTTGGTTTTTATGTATGTTTTAGCACAACTCTCATTATCAAAACGAAAATAGCAACTTGATTGGTTTTTACTTATGCAGGTGCTATTCGTTTTTCAAACATCTTGTTGGTTTATGTATATAAGAACATTGACAATGGAAGCAACACATGGGAATGTTCATATGAGTTTTACAATCCACAAGAAACCAAACTCTGCTTTCTCCTTTTCCTTTTCCTTTTCTTATCCTCTTATTTTTACATTGTAAACCGGTTGTCAACACCTCCGGTTTTAACATAAACCAAAAGAATATATATAGTTTGCGAGTCCCGGTTTAGCTTGAGAGTCCTTCATTTGTAACGTACACTGCCCATGCTTCCTACAATTTCAAATATCAGCCAAGCGTTAGTGACCAGAACAAGAACCACCTAGGCTAAACCAAAACTCGGTTTTATGGTAAGTGGTTTAGTACCTGAAGAATGCCGAAAACTCTACTAGCGACAGATTTCTGAATCGGTGAAGCTCCTCCTCTTTGTTGTAACTTATCTGGATGTAAACAAAGCCGAGCTTTTTGGTAAGCTTTCTTCACTTGTGATCCATCTCGAAGATTTGCTAAAGGAATCGGTTGCCAATTGCTATTTGACCAAAGAACCTGAATCAAAATTCTCAAAATCAGCTTTGGTTTACAAAACCGGTCTAGTTTAAATTACTGTTTTTTCCCCCAACTTACATGATGTAAAGTTGAGAGAAGAAGTCTAATGTTGGTCTCTTTTCCGGTTAACCATATTCTTATCTCTTCATCTTTCATCTCCATTTCCACCTGCATTAATTCAATCTTCTCATCAGAATTTGCTTATAGGAAAATTAGTCATTTTTTGTTATCGTTAAATCAAGAAGTTCTGGACCTAGACTCGTACATCCTACTCGTTGCAAAATAGTTAAAAAAATGTTTCTGGAGTGGGATCCAAGTAAAATGTAGAATAGACTAACCTCTTCTTCAGATTTAGGTTCTTCTTCACATCTTCTTGAATCAATAACATCTTCTTCAGTTTGCTTAGCTTCAGGACGTTGAGATCTCTCTTTAGCCCAAGCTATAGCTTCATCCATATCATTCGAATCCGAGTTTCCTCCTCCTGTTCCTCCACCTTCTTCTCGGTAACGATCCGAGTTAATCTCGATAACATACGAGCTCATCTCTTCTTCTTCTTCTTCTTCTTTCTCGACTCGAAAATCTCCTGTCGTTCTTTGTTTTATCTCGGTGTCGGAGATGAAAGAAGAGACAGGAGAAGAAGCAGGAGAGCTTGGTCCGTAATCATCCATTCTCCTAAAGGAGTTAGGATCTAAGCTTATAGTCTCTGGTGAGGCTCTTCTTGAACCACAAAAGTGTGTGTTTCTTGAGTAGTAATCTGTTTTCTCCGGCGTGTTTTCGTAGCCGGAAAATGAAGATGGAAACGCCGGGAAACTCTGTTTCTTGGATTCCCGCTTGTGACTTCTCGATGGGACGTTTAACGGTCTACACAAATAAAACAGAGGATGTTAAAATGACGAAATTGACCTCGGAGGTGAGTTCTAATAGTGGTGATGTAGAGGGTAAGATTGGTAATTTTACTCACCTGAGTCTTGAAGTAAAAGAAGAGAATCCGCCGTCTTCGCCGGAAGTCGCCGCCGGTGGAGGATGGTGAGGACTAACCTCTTCTGAAGTGAGCACCGACGAAGAGTTCGATCTCGATTTCGCGACCGAGCTTGGCTTTTTCACCGATCCTCCTCCGCCACCGCCACCGTGGCCGCCGAACACTCCGTCGTAAAACCCGTCACCGCCTGACGGAATCCTGAACGCCGGTAGATTTCTGCCGTGAGATTTAGAAGACGGAAGAGAAATCCCGGAGCAACTTCCCGGCGGCCGGAAAATCTCGTCGTAGAAACAATCGGAACGGGAAAAGTCGCCGGAATATTTTCGGGTGAGGACACTTCGCGGCGGACCACCGAAGACATCGGAGAAATCTTCGGTGTCGATTCGAGCGTCCATGGATTTTCTAGCAATGGAGAAGAATGGATCAACGTTTAAACCCATCTTCATTCTCCACGATTCATCCATTTCGCCGGTGAAGTCTCTCTTTTTTTTGTATTCTCCGGTCACCGGAAAAGTCTTAGAGAATATGATGTAGTAAAAGAGAGTGTGTTTGTGTGTTTGTGATGTACATTAACGTACACACCTATTTATATGTAGTTACGGAACTAATAAAAAAATTATTTATTTTTAATTATTTCTTCTTCATGTGTGATTTGATTCGTTTTCAGCTCTTTTTTTTTTTTTTTATCCTAGTAAAAGAAACTCAAATTATTTTGAAACTTGATTAATTTAACACAATATCATATTTACATATATCATACAAACTTTATATGTTTTTAAAAACTGTCATAATAATTTTATTAGACGATACGTCATACATTTATAGTTAAAATTTTGGTGTAAAAGTGGAAGAATTATTTATTATGTGGATGGTTCTAGCTACTCATGTTTGCGAATTAATAATGGGGCTATATTTAATTTGTCACAATGTAAGCGAATGATTTAGTTTTGTAGTATACTGAACTGTGCGTAATAAATGATTTGGTAGGGTGGAGCATTCAAAAAACTTAGCTCTATGATGATTAACATAATCTCAAGTTTGGATCTCAAACTTGATATTAAAATGATGATTGTTTAGTTAAATTAACACTTAAAAGTTACAAATCCCTACATAGGTTTTTTGGATATGAATATAGGGGTGAATACTGTAAATCATGTATAAAATAAATTTTGGTCATCAAATAACATAGTCTGATGCCACTTGGAGTAATACCCTACTATGAAAGACACGATTTAATAATTTCCCTTTTGTTTAGCTGTATCATTATTTTATCTTATCAAACTTTTATAATTTCATTTCATTATTCAAGTTTTCAGTTATCCTTGGTTGATAGTGGCACCTAGTGGAGTGTAACTCCAAAAACAAATCTCATCTGCTAAACTATGAATAATACTCAATAATTTTACAATGCATTATTATTTTGGACCCTACTTCGTAAAATATCTAACTATGATATTTATGAATCCGATGTCGTTTTTTTTGCAGTGTGAAATCAATCCAAAGTTGTAAACATGTCCTGCACCTCTAGTGTCGAGTTTCATGTGTTTCCTTTGTTACATTGCTAGTTGTATTCTTACACAAATAAAACCGTTTTAGAGTTTGATTCATGTACTTATGTTTGTAGATTAATAATATGTTTACATTCATAAAACAATGAAACAAGGAGACATTATGTTTTATAATAAAACTAGTAGTTTGTTCTGAAAGTAATGTGTTATTATTAGAATTAGATTTAAGGTTTTATGTACTCAATTTAAATGAATGTTATATAATATACGGACAACTAAAAAAAAATGGATAAGAATCATAAGACCAAATTTGGTTATTCGTATTACCTGATCAATATATATATATTTTTTTAAACTGGTATTGTAAGTGAAAAAAAAAATTGAATGGGATTTTATTTTTAGACTTGAAAGTTGAATGAAATTAAACTGTAATCTAATCTTATGTAAATATTAAGCATTAACATACAAATGAAATGGAAAGTGGGCTTTTATTCTCTCTTATTTTTGTACATAGTTGTATTTTTCGGGTTAATAAAAAATTATGTTTGAAATTATTTGTTGAATGTAATTAAAAGTTACACGTATCAGATTGAGAGACAGGCAATTATTACTAAGATGACTTCTGTTTTAGTAGATTTAGATGTTGCACATCACATTTAGATGTGCAACACAAAACTCTAGAATTAGTTGGAAATGTTAGCTGACCAATATAGTAGTATATAATTTCTTGAAGCAAAAGGTAATGTTAAAAACTTAAAAGTCTATTAACTAATATTTTTTATTTATTTATGAGTAGTCATCAACAAGATAGTAACCCGAGCATTTTTGTATTGACATATCAGGGTCACTTACTATAGATATACCTAATATACTATGCTAGGGAAATATAATTTATAGATTATGAATGTAAAGAGAAAGTGGGTGAAGGAATGACATACACCCTTTGGAGGGGGACAATGCATGCTATAATTTGATGTCAATAAACATTCTTCCCTACCAAAAGCTACACCCTTCTTGCTTTCCAACACATGCTTATCATTATTGCCAATTAATCATAAAGAAAGATCGTTAATTTTTTTTTACTTGATGTCCCTGAATAGACAGATCATTAATTTATCATCATTTTTTAAATGTGGTACCCATTTTTATTTTTTTTGGTAAGCAAGGTGTTTTTCCTATTTTTGAGTGTATAACCAAGTTTTTCTTATTAACCGCAGAATTTTAGACCGAATCATACATTAATCCTTTAAGACTTATAGATATCGGAGTTTTCTGATCATCAAAAACATGTATAGGTGATCAAAGATGAATGAAATCACAATGAAGAAACTAAAAAAAAATAAAAAAATAGAGTGAATCTTTCAACTACTAGACCACCAACATTTGATTAAAACCCAAGTTATTCAACTATAGTGATCACATATTTGTAATCATATCATAAAATGAGTCTACTAAGGTAAAATTATATAAAGGGATACACTAATTAACATTATTATCATTAACACGTCAGAAAGTAGTAGTTTTTGTGGAAAAGATATTTCTTTCTGGGCTAGCATTTAAAATGTGCACTATTGTAGAAAATGATTGTTGTTTTGATTTTCTCCGGGAAAGTAATTATTGATTTGGTTTGGGATCACAAATCAATTGAGTATATACAAAAATATGCACATCAACTGTATATAGTCACAAACCACCCCCAAAATGGTTAAAAACAAAAGATGGACTTGTTTGGTGAATTTTAATTGTTTTTTGGAAATAACGCGAAATGCAAATGGAACAAACCTTTATATAGTTTAGTACATGGACAGATTCAGACCACGGTACAGGAACATTACAGGTAAAAAATGCAGATCAGGTGGTCTTGAAAGGGGACAACTTTATCTTATTTTACGAATACTTGATTACTATGTAATAAAATCAGATACAAAAACAATCATTCTTCTAGGATTTGCTCCCTCTTAAGATTCGAGCTTAAGTAGATAAACTAAATAATGTTCAGTGATCTAAAAAAAATGAGGGAAATCTTATAGTCCTTAGCTGTCCCAAACATGTGTGTGTGAGCTGTAATGCTTATGTTACAAAGATGTTGCCTCTAAGTTATCAAATATCTAATCTTTTTTTCTTGATTGGATTTAAAAGACAAACCATTTCCAATAGTTTTTTCCCCCCTTGAATAGTGTGATAACTGGTAAGAAAAACTTGAGTTCAGTGAGTTACAATGCGACTTTTATCGTACGTAAAATAATCTTGTTGCCTTTTACAAAATTGTTTCGTTTATACTATGTGAATACTTTGGATCTTGTACTATCTATTTGAACTATCAGTTTAGAGCTTGATCTATTTCTAGTAATGTTTCAAACAAAACAGAAAGTTCCTATACAAGCATATCTCTAACAAAACGACAAAGATATCCAAGATATTTCTATAGATATTTGATTTTGGATTATAAGAGGAAAGAAGGAGCTTAATTAGGAACCAAAATGAAATAAATAGGCCTAAGAAACAAAAGAAGAAGATATAAAAAACGTATACAAAATTAAGGGTTGTCTTCTCTCCACCATTTTTTGGAACAATTACGAATACTGCTACCAACTTTTTTTTATATGCAATATTTTACAAAGTGAAATACATCATTTTCTATGGTTTTAAATTATCATTATTAATTGTTTAAAGTTTAGGTTTTTTGGTCATCTAATATTTTTTTTAATAATCTACAAACATCGATACAAAGGACAAAACACAACTACGAATGAATTTAATCTTCAAAGAATCAGTTTGACATCTAGTACATTGTTTTACTAGTAAAATGATATTTGTGAATAAAAAATCCACAATTTCTTTTTATTTAATTCAGTTTGACTCTGAATCTCATTCTAATTATGTTTATGGTCAATCCACATTTTTTATTAACCCAAACAATTACACAGAAAATGACTCAACCTCACATTCAGAGAACTACAAAAACCCATTGAAAGGGTAAATAAACAAAACTCCTCATCATGAGAGGTAGAACTTTCTACACCCATATCATGTTATTTTACCATCGACCGACACTGAAATATGGACTTTGCATTATTTTATGTCGAAATAACAATCATGATGCTTGATTTTTGTTTTGTTTTTAACCTCTCTTTAGTACTAATCAATCGAATATTAACATTATGAACTTTGCAAGAAACACAATCACAATAAACTTGGAAAAAGTGTTTTTTTTCTTTTTCTTTTTTTGTTACAGAAGTCTTACGCTTGAATCATTGTTGAATCGTTAGTAAATCATAATCTAATAATGTAATCCTTTATTAGTTGATTCATTAATTCTGATTTAAAAGGTACTCTTAAGAAAGTAAGGTTTAGCTTCAGATTAGTAGAGCCATGTATTATTAATAGTTCAGATGAATGAATCTAATATATAAAAGACAAGGAGCACTCTCCATGGTGTGACACATGGTC
>OVAP01003222.1:0-17213 GCA_900406295.1 Aurinia saxatilis
ATTTTATATGGGTTTCGCCACGAGACTTCACGAAATCATCGAAGCTGAATTCGGAGTCCACTTTGTTGCATATAGACAACACCCTGTGTAACGGTAAAAATGAACTGATTAGTTGAAATTATCAATAATCCAACATGTTTCTGTATCATTGTTGAGTGGCCAAAAACAACATTACCGCGAATGAATATCCTCCTCCTTGTCTACTCTGTCAGGCTTGGCAGACGCCGAAGGTCCTTCTTCTTTCGATAACCCTTTTTCTGTGCTATCAATCTTCCGCTTCATAAGATAATCACTGACATTAAAACTTGTCCTGCCTTTCCTATATTCATGAACACCAAGACGAGAAAATAGATCTCCGTGATGCTTATGTTCCACCTCTCTACTCGAAACATTCTCTTTGAACCGTGGAAGCCCGTGACTTTGTGTTCTTCTTGGGCCAGATTTGTCAGGAAAAAGTATGTGGTCTCTAGTCGGAGTGAGAAGTTGAGCTTCTATCTCATGGTCNGTATGTGGTCTCTAGTCGGAGTGAGAAGTTGAGCTTCTATCTCATGGTCCCTGTTGAAAAGTTTATGAAAAGAAATACATCATGCAAACCATGACAGAAAAACCTATTATAGATGCGCTCAAACTGATCAGAATATTTTAAAACTTACAAGCAATATATCAGAATGCGATTGTACGGAAGCAGTCTTTCCCAGGACCTTTGAAAATTGTTCTCGTCACAGTTGAGATCAGACGTAATCTCCCTGAGTACAAAAAACAAAACAAAAATATAACGCTGATATATACATATGGCCATTGGAAGCTTGAGAAAAAGGTGAAATGAAAAACGGTTTACCTTGGTAAACATTTTCTGTGATAAGCTGTTGGGCAGCGTCTGCATACAGCAAAATGGAAGGGGAATAGATTCTTGTCTTCATTTAAGTGGCAGACTTTGCATATGTGTAGAGGACAGCAGAAGGACTCTCTGGCAGCAATCTTAACTTGAAGTTCATCCGATTTGATTTGATCATCAGCACAGAGAAGTTTTGCAACACATACTGGATGATAAAAATGACCACAATTTGATGCAGAACAAGGGAACACCTTCAGAGAAGTAATAAAAAATAATTTCCAAACTGAAGATTTCAAGTAGATAATATAGATAATAAAAAATAATTTCCAAAATGACATGGAGCAAGCCAAAGATATAACACCTCTTGAGCAGAATTTTCATCAGAGGACCCTAATTGGCCACAAGCATAGCACTGATGCTGTTTGTAGAGACAGTTGTTACATAAATAGGTTCCGAGTGCCTGCACATGTAGCAAACCAATTTCAGCAAGAAGCATCACAACAATAGCATTTTGAAAAAACTCAAAAGTCGATTAACAGTACATCAACTTGAGCCTTATTAGGGAATCCTAATGATTCGCACGCTGTGTCACTTCCATCATCTATGGTAGGATGGAAAGATCTCAAGNNTCGCACGCTGTGTCACTTCCATCATCTATGGTAGGATGGAAAGATCTCAAGCAGCTTCCTTCACAACTGCATTCAAAACAAAGAGTTTAAATGAAACAGTTGCTGCTTGTAAAAAGCTTTAGAACTATAGCAACAACTCTTAGGAAACTATGAAGCTTAACTTACCACAGAACATAACCACCATTGTCACAAAGAGAACACACTGTATCAAACATCAGATTTGTCTCAGAATCATCATCACTGCTGCTTTCCACCTCTGTCTCATTATCAACCATGAAAGTATCTTCCATTGGTGCCTGAGCATCTTCTTGCTGGTGGAGTGTTGGAAGTTCCTTAGTAAGAGATAAAAAAAACTTACCTAAGTAGAACGAGAGCAAGAAAGGAGATATAGAACAAGGAGAAACTTTTAACAAGGTACCTCTTCTGTAAGTGTTGTTTCTGACGTCTTCTCCAGAAAAGTTCGCAAACACTGTACAATAAAAAAATGATTAGAGAGAAGCATCAAATATCTGAAAGAATTACACAGATGCAACTTGGTTCCTTATAAAATGATCTGCATTCTGAATCTTTAACCAGCCAATCAATTAAAGCAGACTCTGAAAATCTAGAACACACAAATTCAAAACTAAAATGGAAGTATCTGAAAGGGCCAAAGATAAAACCATTTTTTTTTTGCTGTGGTTCAAATAAAGGATATTACAGCTAGACTTAAAGCAATGAACCAGCCTCGTAAACATACTTTTTGAGCTCTACAGGCCATGCTCTTCTTAGAACCAAGCACCCAAGAAGACGTGTAATTTTGAACACATAACTAAGCAAAAAGCCCAATTAATATCTTCCAACAAAGATAAGCAAGACCAAAGAGAACACAGACCTTTGATTTTGTTAAATCTTCATCCCTTTTCATAGCTTGACACACTAGAGAAACATGATCTGATAAGTCATCCTCTGAAGGTTGTATCCTGAGTAAACAGAAAGATTGATTCAAAGATCACATAAAGTAAAACGAAAACACATCAAGCTAAAATTGAATGAAGCATCTAAACATATATACCCATCCACTTTTTGTAAACTGTTCCAGACATCACCACTTGAAGCCTCAGGGTTCCTTTTGACAAAATGAAGACACTGAAGAGTAACCAAAGTTGTTCTAATCAAAGCTTCATAACTCTTTCCTGGTTTCTGTAGAGTTATCCACTGCAACCCATGTAGAATCACTTCAATCTTAGGCTCTTCATCACCAGACAGATCAAACTTCCACGCTTTAGCAAGCTTATAAAACGAATTCTTTCCACGCAAATACACAAGCCTTCCTGAACAACCACCTGACACTTCCTTACTCCATACAAGTGGCAGACGACTAAACTCAATAGGTTGATCATTCTGATCAACAAAGTAGTACTCATCAACAGAATCAGGTAGAATCTCTCCCTCTTCATTTGAACAGTCTTCCATCACAACACCTGAAAGAAGAAAAAACATCATCTTTTATCACAAATACACTAAAGAATCAAACATCCGACACAAAAGTACACTTGATTCAGTACAAAATCAAACGAAACAGAGCATCAATCATACATTAATATGAGTCCGGTCCATAAATTTCTCGCATTTTCTCTGATACCCAAAACAAGCATCCAAAAAAACCTTAAAGGAACGAACTTTAAGAACAACCTAGCTACTAAGGTAACGAAACTAGTTTCAGAAGTCGAAACCCACAAAATTTTAAAACCCAATTTCTGATCATCTTCCATTTTTAGCACAGTCTCTCAACAACACGCACAAGAACAAAACCAGAAATTCCTCAAAAAAAATTCGAAACCTAGTTGATCTGAAGATTCCGTACGGACGACTAAACCCTAAAATGTATAGAAACCCATTTTTTCTGATCATCTTCAATTTTTCCTTAGTTTCTCAACAACAAACAACACACACAAAAGAACAAACCAATATCTGAAGACATTGTACTGACACGCTTAATAAACCCTAAATGCTCAACGAAGAAAAAAATGTGAGAAATGAGAGATCTTTCTATTACTATTGACTAAGATAACGACAAAATTTTGAATAGAGCAGTTGCAAAACAGTGAATATGCACAGAACTCAAGGGTAATTTCGTCAAACTTGATTAAGCATCCGTGTAATCTTTGATTTTTTTGTAAAAGTTTTGATTTTTGGTTAATTTCGGGTTTGATTAATGGGTCTATCTCTCTCTATGGATCACATGGAGACANGTGTGAGAAATGAGAGATCTTTCTATTACTATTGACTAAGATAAAGACAAAGTTTTGAATAAAGCAGTTGCAAAACCGTGAATATACACAGAACTCAAGGGTAATTTCGTCAAACTTGATTAAGCATCCGTGTAATCTTTGATTTTTTTGTAAAAGTTTTGATTTTTTGTTCATTTCGGGTTTGATTAATGGGTCTATCTCTCTCTATGGATCACATGGAGACAAAATTTTGAATAAAGTAGTGTCAAAACCGTTATTAAACACATCACTCAAGGGTAATTTCGTCAAAAACAATATTTTCCTCCTTTTTTTTTCTTTTCAATACACGCGCCACTAAAATCTTTTTTTCCCGCTTTTGTGAAAATCCGCTTCTTCTTCTTCTTCTTCTTCGTCACCAAAAATCACATAAAAACCCTAACTCCTGTCTCTCTGTCTCTCTGTCTCTTAGAAGATCTGTAAAAAAATCAGTCTTTATCTCTCAATACAGAACTTGGGTTACGAAGGGAGGAACCGGAACCGGAACAGGAACAGGAACAGATGTTTTATTCACAGTTGATTCTGGCTCGAAAGGGTCCATTAGGAACGGTTTGGACCGCTGCTCACTTACAGAATCGACTCAATAAGTCTCATTACACATCTACTAATCTCCCTGAAACTATTGGTTTGTCTTTCTCCTTCTTCGATTTTGCGTTTTTCTTATCAAAGTTTGTATTTTTTCTTGTTTTTCGGAATCAGTTATGATATGGGTATTCACGAAATTGAGATTTTAATCTTGAATCTTTTGTATAAAGTTTTGATTTTGTCGGTTTGATTGATGGTTCGATCTCTCTATGGATCATATGGAGGCTTTTGTTGAATATATTATGATTGTTTTTTATATATGGGTATTCACGAAACTGAGATTAAGCACTCGTTTAATCTTGAAATGTAAAAAGTTTTTATTTTTGGGTTGATTTCGGTTTGATTGATGGTTCGATCTCTCTCTATGGATCATATGGAGGATTGTTGATTAATTTGTGGGTTTTGAAAATATGTAGATTGTGTTTTTGTAATAGTTATCATGTTTGTAATCAGTGAATAATAAGGATTTTGTGAGTTAGAGTTTTGGTTCATTGGACACTCTTCTACCTATTTGGGTGTTAACCAGATTTGTGTTTTGGCCTTGAAAGTTTTGGTTTTTCGATAATTTTAGTTGGTTAATCGCTCTATCTCTCTATGGATCGTTTGCAGGATTGTTGATTAATTTGTGGATGTGATTGTGTATTTGCAGAACTTATAATGTTTATATCCTGTAAATGATGAGGATTAATTTGTGGATTTCTGTAATTGTGTGAAATGTGTTTTTGGTGCAGAGCTTATAATGTTTCCTAAAGCACCAATGGCATTGAGGATGTCGGGTCACTTACTACTTGGTGTTGTGAGGATATATTCCAAGAAAATGGAGTATTTTTGCCGTGATTGTAATCTTTTTAAGACTCAAGTGTCTAAGGCTTTGGTTTTAACTCAAGTTGATTTGCCCAATGATGCGAGACAGGCTCCTGTTGAGTCTGTGACTTTGCCTCAAACGCTGAATTTGGATGATTTTGAGGTGGAGGAAGATGAGACTCTCGAGAGGTATCCTCACCTTTTTCAGGGTTTTTTTCAATTGGAGTTTGGTTTTGTGATAATGCTTGAGAGATCTTGATGTGTTGTATTGTGAATTTTAGGGAGTTTGATCATCATCTTCGGAGTCAGGAAGATATCACTCTTACAGGTACATTGTGCCTTGTTTTAAAAAAATTCGTTGTAGATGCATTATATAATGATTTTAGGTGTTTATTATGGTGTGGTTGCTGATTTTGCAGATCAGTATCCTACTGGTGTTGATCCTTATGTTGCTATAACATTTGATGAGGTGAGATTCCTGCTTGTGTCTTATGAATTTGGAGTTTATTTTTAACTACAGAGAACTTGTTATTGAATGAAAGTTTATGTCTTTTTTACAGGACATCATTCAAGAATCTACCCCGATGGATATTGAGTAAGGCCCTTCATTGAGTTTTGATATTTCGCAACTACACATATTTCTTATCTCCTGCTTATCTGTTCAAGTATACTCTTTTTAATGTGGGTACCTTTTCTTATAAATTTAAGCACCCAAGCAACAGAACCTGTAAGTGAGCGTCCTGGAGAAAGTGATGTTGAAATGACTCGCAACGACACTGAGGAAATCCCTGAATTCCAGGATCCTAGACCAAGTAACTCGACACAACCCGTCGATCCCAGTACTGAGAGAACCACTGCCAGTTCTCCTAGAAGTGTTCCCGAGATTGAGATAATGCGTGAGGCTGTGCATGATTTAAGCCCTCCACGATCTGCTGCAGAACAGCAGAATGTCAGAGTTGAAGGCACTGAGTCTTTAGATGAATTTTTGAATGATAAGGAACCCACTATCCCTATTATTGAAGAAGAAGAAGTTTTAAATTCTAGAGGGCCTTCGACGTTTGAGCTTCGTTCAGGATCTCCAGGTTTTGCTGGTACTGAGGAAGAACGCGGAACTTTTGGTGAGTGAACAACATAGTTTGATAATTTTATGCCTAACCAGCAGTATATGCACCATCTTTATTAGTTATTAAATTATTTTTTTGTTTTGATGTGAAGTGCATCCATCACCTCAACTGGTTCTTCAGCCGAGTCCTCCACAACCACAAGCAAGACCAAGAAAGAGGAAGCAGCAGTTTGATAAGGTCATCGTATTAACTAACAGGTAATAACTCTCCCATCGCCTCCTGTGACTTTGGATATTTCATTACCTGTTTCATACTGATTAAAGAATTTGGACAGGATCTTGAGTGAACGGGTTGAGGATGCTAGTGATACTCTTCGTGAGAGAAAGAAGCTGCCTTCATCCAGAGTAGATGTTTGGAGACTGAACAAACAGTCAAAGAAAGATCAAATCTTCAATGAGCCCTTGTTTACTGGTACTTTATTAGGGACCCTTTCTTTTTTTATTGTTTACGCTTTTACCTACATTTACCCTTTGTTATTGAAGAAAGAGTATTGCCTGTCTATATCTATCCGCAGGTGTCTCAGATGCTTTACGCAGTGTCTTTGAAAAAGACTGTGTATCTTCAAAGCCATATCTTACTGTTTCTGATGAAACTATTCCAGAACCTGCATCTGTATCATCTCCTACTCGAGAAGCTGAAACAGAAGAAATTAACCCGACCTCTCCAATCTCACAATCTGTGGTTCCTGATTCTACTAATCCAGCCAGTACAGTTCAGCTGTCTCCAGTTCAGCAAACTGAAGATGTCCAACACTCTGCAGGTCCTCGATCTCCACATACACAGTCTGGAGCAACAGAAACACGAACTACTCAGCCGTTTACTAATGATGACATAGATATTGAACGTCTAAGGGATGGTGATTATTTTGAATACATGCCGTCACCACCTCCAGGACCAGGATCTTCAACTTATAGAACTGATGACTCCGCCACTCAGCCTGGAACATGGGATACAGGATCCTATAGAACAGAGCCTTCAGCTTCCACACATACAGGATCCTATAGAACAGGGCCTTCAACTTCCGGAAATACAGAAGATTCGCCTAGATTAAGACACTCGGGGCTATCAGCTATTCCTGAAATGATGGATGAGGTTTGTATTCATGTTTTTACGTCCTTTGTTTTTACCATTCTTGGTGCTTTGCTAACATTAAGAGCAATACCTTTTGTCTATGCCGTACAGGATCTTTTCTTCCTGGAGGTAGGTAGCACCCCGCCGGCAGAATCACCAGCTAGTCAAGATTCCGATGCATTGACAGGGAGAACAAGGTATAAAGATTTCAAAAACCATGTAGTTTTAAGACACCTACTGTTTCTCTACTAACTTGTAACATTCATCGAACATTGCAGAGCCTTGGCTCATTATCTTAAAGAACGTTCTTCAAGTAGTCCCTCTTCAAGCAACCCTTCTGGTGATCTAAGTTTGAGCAAGATCTTGGCAGGGAAGAAAAGGAAGATAGCTGCTCGAATGTTCTTCGAGACACTGGTGATTTAATTCTCAACACCTTTCTTTTATTATTTGTGTTATTGTAGCTTTTGAAGACTAACTGAGATTTGCTGTTTTTGGATTACAGGTACTGAAGTCTAGAGGACTTATAGATATGCATCAGGAGGAACCTTACAGTGATATTTCTCTGAAACTTATGCCTGCTCTTTTTTCAAAGGTTCAACTATGAATAAATAGTGTTCATTAGATTGTATATTAGCATTTTTTACAAGTGGTCAATCTAAACTAGTTTGGTATAATGTTGATCCTTGTTTTTTTCTTTTCTTGGTCGGAAAAAACTATATTTAGCAAATGTTGATCCCTGATTTGTCTGTATATTTGTACAAGTTCATTTGAAAAAACATGTTTAGACAAATCCAGCATTAGTCGTGACTAGGCTTGAGTTATAATTGACAATTTTGGAAATGAATGAGTAGCACGGGTTGTGATGCTGTCCCCTGGAATGAGGTTTGTATCCATACTTGATCAATAGGACCGAATGATCGAAGGAACCCACAAAACCGTGAGATCATAGTTGGCCTACAAGTTGGAGGTGAGTCATGTACATAGTCATCCACGTTTAAATCCTGCCTACAATCAGCTAGTTACGCTTCATTAAGTTTGCGTGTTTACAGATTGCTCAAGACCGAGCTAAGAAGCCTCCAATGGACTTTGGGCCACACCCTGCTTATGAGAATTTTACATCAACAAGAAAATGAGTTACCTCAAAACGTTATTGAAAACATAGTGTATATAACTTTGAATAGCAAACCTTTCTTTAAAGGTGGAATCTATCTAAATCATCATTCTCTAAGGGGCAGGACTATGGCATAAACTTGGTCTTTGTCTAAAGCTCTCATCATGACTTTGAATATCCTCTGGGATCTGGTTCTCCGTCGCTGCTTGGTTCTGTGTTTGGTGAGATTCATGATGCTGAGACAGAGCGTGGCTCTTGATCTTGATTACTTGAGTCTAATCAAAGGTATGCAGTTAGATAGATATGGGGGAAAAGAAGGGAGTTTCAGAGAAGCATCAACTTGTTAAGCATCTAACCTTGTACATGTATTTCTTTCGGAGTTTCATGGCTGTGCGTATACATCTTCTCACTCGAATTGCAAGCAGCTTGTCATTAAAAATCTGTATACATCTCAAATCAGTTGGAAGTTTTTGAAACAATATCAAGGCATCACCAGAAACAGTAAGAGTCAACAAAAAGCTCAATATGTACCAATGCAGTGAAAAACATCCTACCTTGATCATGTCATCGATCGAGCGAGTTTCTTTCATGATCTTATGCCGATTCATAATAAGAATCGCTGCCACACAAAAGACTGGAAGAGGGTCATCTCCTTTCCCAAAGGATGACACTACAGAAGAAACATGGGCTCTTCCGTTCCTAGAAGAAACATGGGCTCTTCCGTTCCTAGACCATAAGCTTCTTGTCAAGCCACAGAAACCATAAGAAGTAGGTGACTTCATCTCAGCATCGGTAGTATGAGGCACTGGATCAGTCTTTGGCAATGGACCACTTTTTGGCAATGGACCAATTTTTGGCAATGGGCTGCTCTTTGACAATGGTCCACTCTTTGAATTCCGTTCACTCTTTGAAGTTGGTTCACTATATGTAGTAGAACCATTTTCATCACCTATTTTTTGTTTCCCCAACTCAGCTCCAGACTGTCTTGGAAGCTGAATCACCAAGAGCTCCAAGCAATCATTCTCCAAAGTTTCAGCAAAAGTCTCATTAAAATCAGCAGCCCACATCATCTACAGCAGAAAAAGACCAATGAATACAAAAGAATACGTTTGAAGAGTTTTGAAACTTCTACCTTCTACCAATGTCTTTCAACCATTGCATAACTAAAATCCATTAGTTATCATGATTGACACACATATTCGAGTAATAAATCTAAGTATCATTGTTTCAAAACATATATTTATGGGAAATCAGTTCTTTTTCCAGTTTTCTACTACGTTTGCTCATCAGCACAAGGAACCTGTCACGACAATTCAACTACTTCCATAAGCTATATAATACAAAAGGATTTACGAACCTCCCACATTTTTAGAGCCTCATTAAAAGACAACTCCCGTCGGAACAGCACTAACAGCATCCGGAATGCAAAGTGAAGGCTTTCAGCACCAATACGTGAGAGGTGCGAACAAATTTCTTTATCTGTGAGTTGCAATATATGCCACAGTGATTGCAACTGATTCATCACTCCAGTTGGTCCCTCCATCCGGAAATTTGCACGCTAAAGTAGTAGCCACATAACAAATGAACATCAGATCACAGCATAGCATATGTCTTTTATTAGGGGAAGAAAGAAAACATATGTTACAATTCGGTTAACATTGGAATACCGTTCTTCTTATGAGCATTTCAAAGCACCAAAAGGCGTCGGCATTATCTTCAAAAAGGACCACGAAAGGAGACACTAAATCGCTCATTCCTGTCATCAGATGTACCAGTTAGTATCCTACATCAGTATGAACTCACAGAGTGTCAATTAATAACAAGCTACAAACCCAACTCAAGAGAGATTTGAACCTTGGCAATAACCAGTCGCAGGATCAACCCAAGCATAGACCGCAAGAATATCTGACATTCTTCCTAGATTGTTTGGATCCTCATAGAACTCAAGGTGAGTATCTGTCCTTACCACATCAACAACTGTTGTAAAAAGAAATAGTAATTATTGATTCAGGATAGTGACCGTTAGCATGTGCAGGCTAAAACTAAAGAGCAAGACTTCCTGCAAGTTCTCAAACTAAAAAAGAAACCCACAAAACTTGTACCTATTCGGTGCAATGTCCAAAGCCATTCAGACATACGATCTTCAGTTACAGTCCCACCACGGGAAGGAGTCTCCTTTGTCGATGACATTTCAGGGACATCTGATATTCTCAAACCATCAACTATCTCCGTCGTGCAGGGGGAATGAGATGATTCTTCAACAGAGTCGGGATGTATCACTTCAATTTCTGAGTGAATGGATGCAGTTATGTTGTTATAAGAAGATCCGTGCGCTTCTATAATTAAATCTGCATTATTATCAATTCGAAAACTGTGCATTCCTCCATCCTCAGATTGTAATTCACTTTGCAGTGAAGCTTCCTCATCTGGAGTAGAAAGCCTTTTATTATTAAAACTACTTCTCCCAAACATATCTGTGACCGGTACAGAGGAGGGAAAGTCACTAAAACCATCTGCACCATAAGTACCAGGGGAAGGAAAGCTGTATGGACTACATTCCGGTACGAAAGGAGAAGTTTCATATACTGTGCTTTCAGGACTTTCTCTTCCACTTATTAGATCAACTGACTCACTAGAACTTCCCCTTCTGTGCATGTGAGATGCGTCAGTACCATTATTACTCCAATCACCGTGATTTTCGTTACCATCTACAGAAACTTCTGTGCTTTCATCTATAGCTTCGTTTACTACCTCCTTTTTGTATGATTTTCGCATATCCATAACTTTGGATCCCACAACATAGGCAAGTGAACCAGTTCCCACACTAGAGTGCATCATCTGGCATTGCTTCAATAACTCATTGTATCGTTCTCTGCATGAATGGTAAGCAGAGCATTAAACTTGAGTTTCACGTAGCACTACCTCTGAATACAACATCAAAGCAAACAAAATGTCCAACCTTCGGACTACCCTGAGTTGCCTACGGGAGTCATAGGTGCTGCTCAATGCATAACAGCCAAGGAGAAATTCCCAAACTTCAGCTCTTATTGATGGGTCAATTCCCTAACAAGAAAGAAAAGGGATGCATTAGGATACCGTATGAAAGGTTAATTCAGTTCCAGTTGGTCCTTAGTTCTTATTAACAGTACATATTTATAAAAAGGGAAGATATTGCACAACATGAAAGTGAAAACAAGAATGGGCTACAAACTAATCTGCAGAAGGAAACATACCCCCAGTATAATTAATTTGAGTGCCTTGTGGAAACCAGAAACCTTTCCCTCACAATCGAAAAGAGCCTGCCACTTCTCTGGCTTAAGCATTTTGCCGATCTGTACATTTGAAACATGAAGGACTTTTAAGCATTTTTTCAGGAGGATACTAAACTACATCTGAGTACATTGTGCACAAAAAAATTATATAGAGAAAGGTTGCATATAAAGATACTTTTTAGCTTGTGTAATCAAGCAAAACAAAGTAAGTAGACATGAAAAACGGCATTTAAGAACATTCCTCGACTTTCAAGACCCGGAAGTATGTAGTATCTCATAAACCACTGCAGTAGGGAGAAGCCAAAGCTAAAAGAAGAAAGGATGAATGAAAGATCTTACAGTTAAAACAACCTGTATCCCCGGAGACGCCACTTTTCGCAAACTTAACACACCAGCTTTCCCACAAGTCCATTTCTTTCCCTCTTTACCACAAAACATCAGTAACCAAAACACACACACACCAATCCTCCCTCCCTAGTTACCACTTCTTCCTTCACAAACGAAATCATTCGTTATAATCCCCTCAAATCAGCCCAAAAGCAACAAAGAAACCTGCAACAAGACAGTGTATTGTCAACATAAAAGAGACACATTTAACAAACACATTGCTTCATCTGCCATTGAAAAGCAAAAGAGATAAAAACAGTGACCAATGTCGTCAAAATCTATATCAACAACATAACAATCTCAACGATTCGCAGGTAAAAACAGAACCTTTTATCAATAATCCCAGATATAAAGCTTCAGAAATGAGAAAACTTTGCGTCATAAATTCATAATCAGATCATTTCGATCCCATTTCAAATACCCATAACATAAAACAGATAGAAGAGCTTCCACATTACGGGAAAATACATACACATTCCTCAAATCTAACGCCTTTTAGATGCATAATAACATTCTTCAAACAAACAATGCAATAAACAAAAATGGCGAATGCAAATACAGAAAGTTAAAGAGAAACCTGTAAATATATTCATGGAGATTATTCTTCTCCGATCGACATGTTCTTCTTCTTCCTCGTTTTGTTTTTGTTTTTGCTTTTGTTTTGTCTTGTCGTCTCTTTTTTTTTTGTTAAAGTTTCTTCTTTTTAATTTTTGGTTCTTCCTTTTTAGGTTGACATTCAATTTAGTCAAAATTACACTCAAACTCAAAAGTTTAAAAAGTTTGATAAGATTCGATCGTGAAAATGTTTAATTTCGTTATTAATTATAGAATTTGTTATTAATATGGTTAGTTCGATCAGTTACAATTTTCAGACAGAGTATTGTTGTTAATTATATGTCAGATTCAAATCGTATTAGATCGAAATATATAATATACATGAACATTAATGATTTTATGCCGATGGATATGCTATGCATCTAGTCTTATAGATCTAAGAAGAGTGTTTTAAGTTAAATGCTAATAATTTTATAATGGTTTTAGGCAATGCTTTTAAATCCGACCGGACAATGAAACTAATGATCTACTAGGTCACCGAATTATTTGGTGATCCTGGGTCAATCACGGGTCGATATGTTACTAGACTTTTTTATATATATTAATCCTGGGTCGTATAGAATCGAACCATATAATGTACATGAACATTAATGATTTATACCGATGGGTATGCCATGCATCTAGTCTTATAATTTTATAATGGTTTTAGGATACTGATAATTTTGCAGTTACATATACATAATAGGCTTAAATTATCCATATATGGGCTTGAATAGGCCTGTTTCGGCTGTCTATGAGAACTCAACTCAAACTATCTTAAAATCTGTTTATTTGCATAAACAAAACAAAACACAGTTTTAGAAGCATGAGTTAATTAGTTACTTCCCCATTGTAAGATGCTTCATAAGTTCATTTTTCCAGTTTATTTGATTTTTTAAAAAAAATATCTAGAATTAATCTTTATTTAATGATTTATTATCATTTGCTTTTGTTTTTTTTCGAAAATTGTTAAAATTAAATTCAAAAAAATAAAAAAATAGTGTTTTACAATGGTTCATAGAAGAATGGCTTTACATATTTTTTNCCCCCATTGTAAGATGCTTCATAAGTTCATTTTTCCAGTTTATTTGATTTTTTTTTAAAAATATCTAGAATTAATCTTTATTTAATGATTTATTACCATTTGCTTTTCTTTTTTTTCGAAAATTGTTAAAATTAAATTCAAAAAAATTAAAAAATAGTGTTTTACAATGGTTCATAGAAGAATGGCTTTACATATTTTTTTCACTAAACCTTTATTGATACAGTAGAACTATTGTTAATGTAATTTAAAAAATGTAAAATTTGATCAAATGTTTATAATACAAATTGACAAGAAAGAGAAAAACTTTAGTAATACATAAGCAAAACTCAAGAAAACATTAAGCAAACAATGAGAACAATATATATATATTTTATTTTACAAAAAAATAAAAAAAAAGACTAATTAATATATTGTTTAACAATTAACCGCGTGCTAAAATCTCATTCTGTTTCCGCACTTGTGGCTACATTGCGATGGAATTTCCTTTTTCTAACGGAGNATATATATATTTTATTTTACAAAAAAATAAAAAAAAGACTAATTAATATATTGTTTAACAATTAACCGCGTGCTAAAATCCCATTATGTTTCCGCACTTGTGGCTACATTGCGATGGAATTTCCTTTTTCTAACGGAGTCGAGAAGCCTGAAGCATGCTTTTGATCCAAGATAGTAGCTTCAACTATCGTTTGTAATTAATGAAAAACCTTTTCGGTTGACAAAAAGAAGGTTAATTACTGAGAAAAATAAGATAGTTTTTGAGAAANGAGAAAAACTTTAGTAATACATAAGCAAAACTCAAGAAAACATTAAGCAAACAATGAGAACAATATATATATATTTTATTTTACAAAAAAATAAAAAAAAAGACTAATTAATATATTGTTTAACAATTAACCGCGTGCTAAAATCTCATTCTGTTTCCGCACTTGTGGCTACATTGCGATGGAATTTCCTTTTTCTAACGGAGTCGAGAAGCCTGAAGCATGCTTTTGATCCAAGATAGTAGCTTCAACTATCGTTTGTAATTAATGAAAAACCTTTTCGGTTGACAAAAAGAAGGTTAATTACTGAGAAAAATAAGATAGTTTTTGAGAAAATGCAATAGTATCAATATTCAATTGCTATTCAAAATTCATTTGGTTTTGAGTATTTGATAGACTTGTGTTGAATTGAGTAGAATATTTTATCCTATAAATTCTTTTGTTTGCTTGTGTTATATGGTTTTAAGAAAATATATATACTACTGATTTATATTGAAGCAAGTAATTCTTGAATAAGACTAAACATGTATATGTTTTAAATAAAATGAAAATATTTTATCCTACACATTTTTTTCTTTAATAAATGACATTTTTTAAATCACATTCTTCTGAAAAAGCTTGGTTGAATGTATGTTTATTTTTTTGAGTGAAATCTTCCTCAACTCAAACCATGCATCTTAAAAATCTGTTTATTTTGCATAAACAAAACAAACACAACCTATTTTCCCCGACTAAACACAGTTTTAGAAGCATAAGTTGATTAGTTCCCTCCATTGTAAGATATTTCATAAGTTTATTTTTTTGTTTCAATTTATTTGATTTTTTTGTTCAAATTTTTATCTACAAAAATTTTATTTAATAATTCATGACCATTTGTCTTTACATATTTTTTTCACTAAACCTTTATTGATACAGTAGAACGATTCTTGTTAAATTGTTTGTAAATTTCGAGAAAATAATACAAAAGAAAAAGAAAAACTAAAGTAATACATAAGCAAAACTCAAGAAAACATTAAGCAAACAATGAGAACAATATACATAATTCTGATTTCACAAACAAAATTCAGAGACTACTTAGTAATGAAAGCTCAGTAACATTTTAAAAATTGTTGATGGTAAGTAAATGAACTTAACCTGAAATTTCTCAACTGAACGAGATTAATTAAAATTCATCCAACATTTATATTACTGACTAAACAGAAAATGTGTTGGCATGATCGGTTCTTATATCATAAGTTGTTTTTAACATAATTATTATTTTTTGTTTGGTCCAGCATAGTTATTTTATTATTATTAATTTGATAAGAAATCCCATTTTATAATGATTTGAGTGATCACTGCAGAAAGTATTTTAAAAATCAATGAATAGACAAGTATTAATTGATGCATACACTGTCACAAGGTGTGCTTTTCACCTCCTCCATGGAGGTGCAATTTCTATCATGTCGGCTTTTGGAGGCCATCAAACCGATCTTAGATTTATAACAAGAAAAGTTTGACAATTTATTTTGTTTTCCACAATACATGAAAAATTGAATTGATGGTCTTGGATAGTATTTGCGTTGCGTCTATGCTATGCATGCATTTGATCATCACTAAATTTTTGTAGAAACATCAGTGTACGAAAATTAAAAAAGTGAACTTACATGTTTTTTAAAAATTTTACATGGCAATGTGATAATTAATCACGGTCCTAGTTAACTTTAGAGTGTATGCCAAAATAGAAAGAAACTGATTTTAAAACTAGGTGGACACAACATAATAGGTGGCAAACTACTGAACTATCAATCTATAATATATTCTTGATGATTTAAAATGTTTATGTACTAAACATCATGTTTATTAATATAAAAGTAACAAATAGAGGAAACATGTTACTCAACAATCTATCATTCGATGTTAGAAAGCGACTAACGTCACAAGTTGACATTACCTGAAAAAGAAATTACAGTGGAATTCTTCTCCTTCGACCTAAACATTTGATACTGACTATTATAACTTTATAATGTGACAGAATCTTATTTATGATTGTGTATTTGTATATTACTATTGACGAAAGAACTCTTTTGTATATACAAAAGAAGTAAATCGTACACCTATTCAAAACATGACATGATATGAATATACCTTAACAGCGAACATAACATATATCAACAATTTACTTCGTCGTCTTATACAATATAGTACATTATATACTGTTCCTGCACCTTTGGATCGATTTAATTAAATAAACAATCGAGTTACGTGCCGACACAACAATAAACGAGCTAGTTATGTATTTAATGATCTCTACACCACATAATTAATAAAGAAACTAATCACACTGCGAAAGTGAAAACATATAGTTTTAAAAATAGTAAAGATTTTACAGCAAATAGGGAAACAAACACATTCCTACAAGATACGTATTTAGCTTTTATTATATCGTTAAAGATTCCACGTATAGATTAGGCAGATAGCTAAGGAATCTTGAAAGAGAATCCGAATCTTGAAAGAAGAATAGACGGTCAGGATGAGATATCTTCACTTTAAAGAATCTGATCTATGGAGAATAATAAATAACATGAAACGACAAGAGCAAGTGGGTCATTTTGTGACATAAGAGGAATAATAATTTAATGTTATCATTTTTTAAAATTAGTTTAGGGCAGAGTGCCAGAATATATAAGTTATAGTATAATAAATGTCGTGGTCCCATGTTACATTTACTTTGTTATCTCGA
>OVAP01003224.1:4434-17208 GCA_900406295.1 Aurinia saxatilis
AAAATTTGATCTTACAATAACTAGAATTATCAAAATGATTAGCAATTATTTCATATTTTTATGGTGGTAAAAAGATAAACGATCATTTTCTAGACTCACGTTAATAGATAGCTTATTATGTTCTCCAACACAAATAATAAACTATTGAATTAATTAAGATTTTAACCAATAAATATAAGAATTAGAAAAACCTTAGCGAAATGACNATTTAACCAATAGATATAAGAGTTAGAAAAAAAAATCATTATCGCAAACCAAAATAGTGATTAAAACCTTAAAGAAATATAATGATGAATTTATTTTACTATATCAAGTTTACAGTTATACAATACACTTTCAAATAGTAAATCACAAAAATTATGTATTATATAACAATTTTTAAAAATATGAGATCCAAATCTACACTACAATTACCAGATTATCTGTGGAACATCGTTATCTCGAGAACAAAACAAATGGAAAAAAAAAATTAACACATTCCGCGCGTAGCGCGGATCAACTACTAGTTAATTAAAAAGGAACATAAAATATTGATATTACCAGAAAGAGGTTTAAAGCGTGGTGATCATTTATCACCTTATTTTATGTATTGCAGCATTTATTGCTAACTGACATATCATGGTTTTTATTCATTATATCTAATATTTTATGGTCTCTTTGGTGTTATTAGAGTCCAAATTAATCATGTAAGGTTATTGGATGAGTTTGGAGAATATGGAGTTTTATGGAGATTTTTGGAATCAATTGGAGCAAAGTGGAGTTGAAGACTTGTTGAAGAGTAGGAAAAGACAAATTCCATGCACTTGTGTTGGTCGACACCCGTACGGATTCTTGAGTTTTCAATAACTTTCCAAAATTGCAGCTTTTGCCCAAAAATTTTCAGAAATTTCGTGCAATCCTGATTTCGTGGTGTATCCTATAAAAACATTTTTTCAGCCATTATTTAGGCTATGCTTTATTTTTTTTGTTTTCTAAAGAGAGTTTTTTAGGAGAAGATTTCTAAACTCTCTTTGTTCATTTTGGTCGTCTTTTTTTTTTTTGTCGCCTATTTTCTATGCAATCCAGTTTATTCATCATGTTCTGCTTAGCTACGTCTGAGTAGTTCTATGTTAGGTGGGAAAGGGGCCATTTTATTCCCCAATTTTTGAAATATTGCACTTTTATTCTTCAAGTATCGTGTGTGCATTTTTATTTCTCAAGTAGCGTTTAACTATGTCAATTAAGATCCCCTAAAAGTCAGACTTTATTCTAAGATTTTTTAATAACAAAATATTAATATTCTAATTAAAATAATATTATTTTAATAAAAAATTCAAAATTCTTAAAAATCCGAAAATAATAATAATAAAAAAATTTATAAACTTAAAAGAGTAATAATTAAATTATAATTAATATCTTAAATTTTAATTTCACATCAAATTAACTTGAAAAAAACTCAAAAAAAATTAGAATGGAACTTTCTAAAAAAATAAGATTGAAATTTAAGGAGGAATAAAAATTAAATTGTAGATAAACAAAAAATTATAGTTTTGAATTCAAATTTCAGCAGAAAATTAAATCAAAATTTCCAAAAATACGACTGTTTATGTTTTCCAAAAATATCACAAACACTACAAACATCGAATAAATTTAAAGTGATATTACTGAAACTAACACTTCAAAATGTAGTATTTATTTCAAAATGTGGTATTACTGATATCTCACAAATTGTGGTATTTTATTTAAAGTTTGAAAAACTGTTACACTTGATCTTTTGAAATGTTAGTTTCGGTAATAACACTATAAGTTTGTTTTTAAAAAATACAACTAGTTTATGTTTTCAATAAATATCACAACCACTAAAAATGATTTTTAAGGATTTATAATTTATTTCTTTGGGTTTGAGGGTTTAGGTTGAATGTTTAAAAATTAATTTAACTCTTGTGATATTTTCTTAAAATTTCCATTAATTATAACAGAGTTTTCGCTGAGATTTAAATTCAAAAACTAAAAATTTATTATTATCTAAAATTTATTTTTTTCTCTTAAATTTTTATTTTTTTTGGAAATGTTTACTCTAGAAATTTTGGAGTTTTTCAACTAATTGATATGAAATTAAAATTGAATATATAAATTATAACTCAATTATACTCTTTTATAAAGTTTATAAACTGTTTTTGTAGGTTCTCCGATTTTTCAAGGTTTTTTTTTTTTAAATTATACTTTTAATTAAAATAATATTATTTTAATTAAAATATTAATATTTTATTAATTAAAAAAATCAAAAATAAAGTTTGACTTTTATGGAGACTTAATTGACATAGTCAAACACTACTTAAAAAATAAAAGTGCACACATGATACTTGAGAAATAAAATTGCAACATTTCCCCATGTTTTTTCAAGAATTATAAACAATTGTTAGTTATGATTTAGATCTGATAGAGAAATATCATTAGATTTGGATTGTTTTTCATGGTAATTCATTGGTTAGCTACCATGAATACCATAAATTAGATATTCTAAGGTAGTTTGGATATTTTAAAAATACTTTTTTTATATAAAAAAGAAAAAACTAATTTTTAGTAGATATAAAATGATTAAAATACCCTAACAACAATTTGAAAATATTTTTTCAAAAGGTTTGTTTCTCATAGAAGAGAAAACGTGGCTATCGCAGCCAGAGTCGCAGCTAGCCAAGAGGGGTCGTGGTCACCAGGGGTCTTGACTAGTCTACAAAAGAGGGGGGGGCTTCCTTCCTTTTAGTTATTTTTCTTGCAAAAAGTCTAAAATACCTCTATTTAAATATTAACTATTTATGGAGTTTTAAGGTTTAAGATCTAGGATTTAGGGTTTAAAAACCCTAAACCCTAAAAAGTCTTCCCACCCCTAATAAACCCTAACTTCCTAAACTATAAACCCTAAATCCTAACATTTAAACCCTAATAGTTATTAAAAATTAAACCCTAATTTTGTAAGGGTTTATCCCTAAATCCTAATAAACTCTAAGTAAATCATAAACTTTATAATTTTACTAAACCCTAAATCCTAAAATCCTAAACCTTAACAAATATATCATTTATAATGAAAAATAGATTTGGTAAATGAAGGGTATAATGATATTAAAATANATTAAAATAAAAAGGGATTGACATATGTGATTAAAAAAAAGGTGTGGTTATATGTGGTTAGTAGGTTTGTAAAGTTGGGTATATTTGTCATTCTCTCACAAATGAGTCATATAAGACAGTGGAGTTAGGAGAAAGCAGAAGGCTATCGGGTGCTAATAGTGTTGTATGTCCTATTTGTTTATCAGAATATGCTATTACTTGAATCTTCTTTGGTTTTGAACTAAATAATTTGGTGTGGTGTCTTTCGAAAGGTACCAAGCGTATCTGCTGATTTTGCTTCCAACTAATATATATGCATTATTATTCTTCCTTTTATATTTGGTTTGCTTCTAAATAATGTAAGGTGACATTGTGTGGAATGATTATGATGTAGTGACAATGCAAAGGCGGAGGAACTCTTGAAATACCACCCTGATCGAGCTTCTTTGTGTTCTTGGTTCTTCCTCTAAATCGAGCCTATGATACCTTTCCTACTTTCCCTCCTCCCTGAGATATAGAATTAACGCTCAAATGGTAAAACAACTAATTTCTTGTGATTTACGTACCAGATTCTTCCATATGCATGTTGGTCTCGGAGCTGTGATACATCTATTAGAATTAATGTTGTTCAATCATCACCAAATCATGACTCTTTATTTCTTCTTTGTTCTGTTTTTTTTTTTTTTTTTAACCCTTTTTTCCACACATATCATAAGCTCAGATTTCTTCAAGCTTCCAAGACTGGNACACATATCATAAGCTCAGATTTCTTCAAGCTTCCAAGACTGGGGGCTCTTACGAGACCTTCATGAAAAGCAAGTAAGTTGATTCCAGTAATGGGAGAAAAAAATCTCGAGATTTAATCTGAAATAGCAGAGAAGATTACCGAGGAGATTGATGTTATTATAAAATGTGTTGCTTGAACAACACTTGACTACATGTGTGTTTATTCCTCTGTTATTCTTTTGTTTTGTTATCTTTTGGATATTTGAAAAATTATCTCATTGTTATTTGAAATATTATCTTTTAAAAATTAATTACTAAGGATTAAAAAAAATCTTTTCAAATTGTTGTGAAATTATTTTAATAATTTAATATCCATTAAAAATTAGCTTTCTTAAAAAAATACAAAAGATGGTATTTTCAAATACTTAAACTCAAAAGAGGTATTTTTTACAAATTTTATTATTATTATATACATGAGCGTTAATAATTGCATGAACCTATCTTAGATGAGCAATGTTTCTATTCACAAAGGGATTTGGTTTAGAGATCTTGTGAATAATTGAACATGTTATTATTGCTGATTTGATTTCTTAGATTTCACAAAAGGATTTAGTCTTCTCGAAATCAGGTTTTGATAGCTTTCTCAACGAGAATTAGACTGCTTCTATACATATTCATGTTTTAGAACTTTGTTGTTTGATTATCACGATAGGTGACGATCGACACCATTATAGTGTCGCCCGACACTCATCCAAATTTAGAGGCTACATTTTGAATTTTCCTGAGAATTTTCCAAGGCCTAACGTTTGCTTTAATCGTTGACACCCTCACTTTACAATTTTTTGCCTACTATCTTTAATTACTACTTTGATTTGTCTTAGTTTGATCTAAAAGTTTATAGAAACGATCCCCCAAATACTACAATGTAAGAAATGTACTCATGGTATCCCTTCTACCTGACCCATCGCTCCCCCAATATCATTGACTACTTTATGATTTCTATAATCATTTGGGAGCCCAATATATGTACCCAGAATGTAGCAGTCTAGAGGAAATCTGGATAGAATCGCCGATTCCATCTATCCATCGAAGTCATCCAATCTTTAAAGGTCCACGAACCTCTTCCGAGCACATATAAAAGATGGTGTTCTTCGTTGAAGAAGAATTGAATGGTGCCGTCGTTGTGAATGAACCCTTGGACTCGATCGCGTAAATCCCATGCTCTTAGAAGTGTATTTCGCATCGCGTTGAGGTTTTGGTGTGATGGATTGAGTTCTCGAACTAGTAGGCTCATACGATTGTCTTTGTTGTTTCTCCTTAGTAGTTGGAGATTAATCTTTGCATCGACTTCTTTAAATCTTTGTCCATCTCCAATTCTTAGTTTAGATTTTCAGTTTGGATGAAATTGAAACAGTAAACTGAATAGATCGGAGCTCGTAGATCGCGAAAGTTGGAGAAGGAGGCTTGGGAAAACTTATTGTTTAACTTTTACAAACATCCATAACTTTTATTGTTTGAGTGGAGAAGTCTGGGAAGATAAGTTTACTAACTCCATTGAAAACCTAAATTAATTTATTTTCCATAATATACAACTGTTTTATTATCGATTTTGGACTCGTGTGATATAGGTTGAATCGTCCGGCATAGTTGGTGAGGTAGTGGGTTAGAAAGTAGATAATAAATATGAATATAGTATTTCGTGATGCGTAAGAGAGCGAAGAAAAAAAAACAGAGAAGGAAGAAAAATGTGAGAAGGAGAAGAAAAAGTGTTGAAAATGCAAATCTAGGTCACGTGATTAAACCGAGGACACGTGGTGAAGAGAAGCAGAGCAGGGTGTTTGACAATTGGCAAATGGATGGCAAAGTCGTAAATTAAGAGCATAGCAAGTGGCAAAATTTAAAAATCGTTCTTTCTCCTTCCACCTCGGACCCATCGGACTCCCTACAGATTCAAATTAAACCGAAGCTGCAGATTCACATTTTGGAGAAAGATGTTGAAGCTCTCGTGTAATGTGAGTGACAAGTTGCAGAGCTTCTTCGCGCATTCTCATCAATCGGATCCGGTGCAGCATCGGAGAATCGTGTCTTCGGTCTCGTGTTCACAGCTGAGGAAAGCGGTTCCGGATCCTCTGCGAGCAATTGTATCTGCTGATCAAGGAAGCGTGATTCAGGCCGATACTCTCGCGAATCGCCTCCGATTGGGTAGCTTGACGGAGGATGGGTTATCGTACAAGGAGAAGTTCATCGTCAGATCTTATGAAGTGGGGAGTAACAAAACCGCTACTGTCGAAACCATTGCTAATCTTCTGCAGGTCAGATTCCACGATTTTTGTGTGTTTTCTGTTTTCATTTCCAATCATTGGTTTGTTGGGTGTAGGAGGTGGGATGTAATCACGCCCAAAGCGTTGGATTTTCGACTGATGGATTTGCTACAACACCTACCATGAGGAAGTTGCATCTCATTTGGGTCACCGCAAGAATGCACATTGAGATCTACAAATACCCTGCCTGGTATTGCTTTTTTTTTTTTTTTTTTGCTTCCTTCACAACATATGAGCATCATTGTTTGGTTACAGGGGTGATGTGGTCGAGATAGAGACATGGTGTCAGAGTGAAGGAAGGATTGGAACCAGGCGTGATTGGATTCTTAAGGACATTGCTACCGGTGAAGTCACTGGCCGTGCTACAAGGTTTCCTTTTCATCATTTCTACTTCACATTTTCTTACATATATACAAAACACGTGAGGAATTTTGGTCTGGTTAAAGAGTATACAATCTTACGTTTAGCTTTCTTCTTCGTTGCTTCCGGACCTTATCTTCTCTTTTTGTGCTGGACATGGATATTGGTGTTACATGTTATATAGGCTAGGAAAGAGGTTTCTGTTACTTGGATTTGTGGCCTTTCCTCATTTGTTCTTTGACATTTGTGTTGTGGTCTCAGCAAATGGGTGATGATGAACCAAGACACGAGACGGCTTCAGAAAGTTTCTGACGATGTCCGGGACGAGTATTTGGTCTTCTGTCCTCAAGAACCCAGGTTAATGACTCTTGCTGGTCAATTAGGTCGTTATCTCCATGAATGCCAACTAGATTATTCTATGTATCATGTAGATTAGCATTTCCTGAAGAGAACAACAGAAGCTTGAAGAAAATCCCAAAACTCGAAGATCCAGCTCAGTATTCAATGATTGGGCTTAAGGTAAAAACTATAGAATTATAAGACTCTTTCTCCATCTTCAGGCTTTGGCATTCCAAAACTTTGTAATCATGATTTTGCAGCCTAGACGAGCTGATCTCGACATGAACCAGCATGTCAATAATGTCACCTATATTGGATGGGTTCTTGAGGTGAGTCACCACACTTTCTTTAAGAGCTCAATTTAGTTAAATGGGGATACTACATAATCATATTAAGCTGTTTCTTTGTAATGGCAGAGCATACCTCAAGAAATTGTAGAAACGCACGAACTTCAGGTCATAACTCTGGATTACCGAAGAGAATGTCAACAAGACGATGTAGTGGATTCACTCACCACCTCAGAAATCAGTGGGACCAATGGCTCTGCGGCGTCAGGCACACTGGGCCACAACGATAGCCAGTTCTTGCATCTCCTGAGGTTGTCTGGAAATGGCCAGGAGATCAACCGCGGGACAACCCTGTGGAAAAAGAAGCCCTCGAGATAAGAAATAGACAATCTCTAAGCCATTTTGTTCTCAAGTTTCTATCATATCAATGAAGATTTTGCTTCAGGAGTCTGATCAGGTGTCATTTTTTTCTTATATAAATTTGGGTTAGACTAGAGAGAACTGAATTACTGGAGTAGTCTTCGTTGAACTTAATTATGTTTGTTCACGTCTTTGTACAAATATTCAGGCGCCAAACCCATATTGTCTTAAGTTCTTGTCTTGTGACTACGTGCATTTTATCTTCTCGAAACTGAAAGATTGTTGATCAGATGTTTTCTATATGTGAAGTTTGTTTGACATCAGAGAACTGAAGAGCTGAAAGTTGTTGGGATCATTCAAAGCCCAATCCTTTTCACATAAAACTATGGTTATTTGATTAAACAAGTTACATGACTTATAACAGATTCTGCCTATTACACAGGCTCGTAAAAGTGCAAACAATGTAATATAAAACTGCGAACTAGAAAAAGAAACACACTGAATCGAAGAATAAAAAAGATATACCGATTTCTATGTCAGAGCTTCTCCGTTAATCTAATCATGAAAGAGTTCACCGCAGAAGCATCCAAGACAATCCATGAAGACTCGAATAGCTCGTGAAAGTAATCAGCTCTACTTTCTTGAGCTGCTTTTCTGAAAGCATTGCCAAAGGCATTTCCTCGGACTGCCCCGAGCCTCGGCTTCCCACAAACTCCAACCACAAGTATCTTCCCCGGTTGTTGAGATGCACAGGCACATAGCATCGGTTTCATCCTAGCTCCTTTCTCTCTCAAAGCATCCATTAAAAAGTAACAGAATTTTGTCAAGGCTTGAGGATATCCCAGATACTTATCATCAACGGAATCTTCAATCTTAACCCATCTGAATTTCCTACCACTTCGGATGCATCCAGTTTTGGTGATTGCTGCACTTCCTTGTCTAAGAATTGCTCGTTGCACCTTGATTGCTTGTTGCATCCCAGATCGAAGTTTATCCAAATTGTTCAAAGACAGAGCATCAAAAGCTTCGCCAAACTGTTTTGAAGCAGAGGAGCCACCTGAGCCAAGAAATGATTCAAGAAGAGCTGTAATACCATACACAACATCTGCAGCAGAGACCCTTGAGCTATAACCATGAAGCCGCAAGAAACTTCGGTAATAGAAGTCATTGAGCCCATACTCTGGCAAAAACTTATCAAATTCTTGCTTCATTTTCCGTTTCACTTCGTGGCTCATGTAAGGAAACTTTTGCTGGCATTCGATAAGGGCAAACCCCATACGGGCTAGAAGAAGCTGAAGTTTCTTGATGCCATTGTCGCTCCATGTCTTCAATTTAGTTGCAATGTAAGAGGAACAAAGCATGGAGTCAAACAATGTCCACTCCCTGAGAAGCATAAGCCTAGGCTCTTCTTCATAAGAGATTCTTGAGCAGTCTGGTGCTCGAACCTTGGTTCCGTCTTTGAGAGTAACGGAAGTGATCTTGTCTATGTTTCCAGAGCTGTTGATGTGTTGTTCAAGCTCCATTACTGCAGCTTGGTATCTTTCATCAGTCAACCTCTCGTGAACAAACTGATCAGTCAAGGAAACACAAGCCAGCCAGAGCAGCTCGTTAGTGTTCTTCTTCAGCAAGTGGGATAGCTCAAACAGCAAACATCCAGATGGCTTCCCATGGAAAGTCCCCATGCGGTAATAATCTCTCTTCAGTTTCTTGAAAACCTTGACACCATCAGCCATTTTTCTCCTCTTATTTGGCCTATCACCATCTCCATCATCATCACTACCCTCTTCCTCTTCCTCCTCGTCTTCTTCTTCTTCGTCTTCAGCATCAGACTCATCGGCATCAGGTGTTTGAATATGTAGCTGAAAGCTCTCATTGGCCAGCTTGAGCACATCAAAATCATAAGCGAGATCTGCTTGGCGCTCATCATCGTCAGTGTGCAGAACAACAACCTGGTGATTCTGATCACTGAGATTATGCAAATGAATAGGGCGGTGACTATCGACGACAAAGACACGAGAAGCAGGACCCAAGTTAAGCACGGACCTCAAATCACGGTGGCAACCCCAATTAATCAAAAGAATGGTGACAGGAGTGTCGGAGGAAGAACACAGGCCAGGTCCTGCGTACTTGTGAATCTCGAGAAAAGATGAAACAGGGAAGCACGAGTACTGGATTGAATCTGATTCGAGGATATGGGTAATGACCTTGAGCGCGCAAATGGAGTCGACATCAGATGCGGAGGGGAATATCAGAAGGGGATTCTGAGAAGAAGCTGAATTAGCCGATTCACGAAGTTTAGCATAGAACGATTCTACCTTCTCGATTCTCACCATATTCGTCTACCCAGAAAACCCTAATTTTATCCCCAAATATCCTACCAAAGCAGTTCTATAACTTCACCAGATTACATAAACCACTGCCAAAGTACCTGAGATTCGAGTTCTCTGGTCACGTCGTGAGCTCCGGTGACGAACTTCAGATGAAAATCAAATGGAAGAAAGAGAATGGGAGAGATCTGAAGGTCTTTGTATTGTGGATGTGGTAATGAAATGTTTCATTTTTGGCGTTTCGTGTAATCTCGAAATTTCGAAACATTTAGATCGACCGCCAAAAACTTTGAAGTTGCCGCTGCTTCCATGACAAAAAGAGGGAAGCTGTGATCCTATGCAATGCACCTCATCTGGACCCGTGCCTTTTCCCCCTTTGCCTACATAATCGTCATTCATTCATTAGTGCCACTGACTTCCTCTTACTAGTCAAAAGACATTTTTTTATGTTTTCCTGACTTTTGTAGGCTACATATATTATTGCATTTCCTCCTCCATCTCTAACTAGTTGTCTCTCTAATACACTAAAGGATTAATCTCTTAAACCAACTACAAAAAATAATTTCATTAACCACATAATCACGTGTAGCATAATTGTGTTTGCTTAATATATATATATATATATATATTATGTATCCGATTAACTATAAATTGACCTGAAATTATTAACCGAAATCCAATTGATTCTTATTTAAATCGTAAACCGAAATGGATTCAACCCGGAATTCGTTTTAGTATACCCAACAAAACCAAAAAAGTCATTCTCAAACAAAAATTGATTTTGAGGAAAAATTAGGGTTCTTAATTTGATTTGGGGGAAACTGAAATTCGAGTGTGAGAGAGGAAATCAACGACGATGGGGGATTTTGACGACAGTGACAAATCCTACGTGATGTGGCAGGAAGAGAGTGATCCCGACGATGTTGATTATGCTGCTAAGAGGAGGAAGAGTTGAACGACGATGGAACAAGAGTGAATCATGATGATGAATCAAGCGACGAAGGTGATGAATTAAGCGACGACGATGGAGGTGACGAAGATGTTGATGAAGAAGGTCCCGAAGATGCTGATGAAGATGGTCCCGAAGATGGTGATGAAGTTGGCGACGAAGAGGGTGATGAAGATGGTAATGGTGATGAAGCTAACGATGATGATATCGAGAATGAGGCAAGCAAGAACGAAAGAGGAAGAGTGAGAAGAAGCAAAAGAGCAAAAGTGAAGATGAAGAAGAATTGATTGAGCGATATGAGTTTGAGGTAGAGGAGTCAGTTTCTGCATTTATGGATGAGCTGCCCATTGGTCGAAATGAAATGCATGATAGTTCAGTTGACGATGTGGATCTGATATTGTTGAGAGATAGAGGAATACCATATAGGTTATTTCTATGAAGTACTTTCTTCAGTGGTGTCGAGTTTAAGGAGGCAGTTATAGATTACGCATTATTGAGTGGAAGAAACATTGATCATGAGAGGTATGAGAAGAAGAAACTTGCATTCTAGTGTGGTATGGATATGATGGGGATTAAGTTTTCACTCAAAATAATCATGCAAGCGCACAGACTCTAACAATATTACTTAGGGATTGAATCCACATGGAGCAGAGTGTACGCAGTAACACGTCCTAGTTCACTCGAGCGAAACAGCAATAATGTGGTTTTGTGACCGATTCGAATGCAAAAGCAATTCGATCGAATGGAGATCTTTCGATCGAATACAGAGATTGTCTTCGCTCGAATGAAATGCCTGCAAAAACTAAAATAAAATAAAAATGTGAGCTAATCAAACAATAAAAAGCATTAGGAATTCAGTGATTGCATCATAGATTCATGGTTTGAATCATTCATGATAATAATTATGCAAGTCTTCTAAAAATGTTATATAGCTTGAAATCACTAAGGTTCGACTATCCTTATGGCCAGACTTAGCCGGTCTAATCTAGTAGAGTTCATGTTAATTCCTAGAAAAACTATTATACCATCCCTTCAGTCTCTAGATTAGTCATTAAGTGAAAGAGATCAATTGATACTCCAAGAATGGACATTAGAGCTTTCAAAATCAAGTTCCGGATAACTAACTATAAGTGGTGTATTAGTAGTAGTTTAATCCTAATTATGGTTTAAGATCTAATAAGAAAGTAAGCCTTAACTAGTCATTGCACAGTCCTAGTGCGTATCTACCAAACCATGAATTCTCATAGCAAAACATTATTCCTAACTCTGAAACTACTCAGACATGCTTATGAAAAACATAACAACAATTGAAATTGTAATCATATTAATCAATAAAAGTAGGTTCAGGAAGCTTCTCTAAACGTTGAGAAAGAGAGGATAAACTTTTCTCTTTGACAGCAATTCCAAAGTAGAATAATACAGAAAAACAATGAAAAGAGAACTAGAAAACTACTTCGCCTGGATGCTAGTGAACTTGTGAATTCTGATGATTTCTTCTGCTTGTAGCTTATGTATTTATAGTGCAGAGGCCAAGTAAGAAGTTGAGAGAAACCATGAATCAAATTTGTGATAGGAATCCAAAAGTTTGGATTTATCCTCACTGATCGAATAAGAATGATGATTCGAACGAATATGCTCCGTTTTCAATGTCTTCTGAAATCCTCAACTGATTCTGATAACTCCAAAATAGCAACGGTCTTATTTGAAGATTATTCTCGAAGGTTTCAGTGAATTTCCTTACTCATCTGATCCATTGTAAGAGTCTTTCGATCGAATGGGCCTTCATCACTTTTGGACTTCATTTTGACATCTCTCCAATGATTTGGTCTTAAGTCCTTGCTCTCGAGGCCAAATGACTTGATTCTAAGCCCATGTGACAACTGACTCACATGGCTTGATTGTCTTGAAACCTCACTTCAATCCAAATCAAGCATCATCTTCATTTTTGCTTGAAAATCTGATGATGAACTGATATATTGCGTTTTTAACTCGTTCTAACTCCGGTTTTAAACTGTTTC
>OVAP01003225.1:0-17207 GCA_900406295.1 Aurinia saxatilis
CTCGATTAAATTCTTTGGAAGTATCAATGGAGTAGCATTCTGGAAATTTATGAGAGAATGCTTAGTTTCTGAGGATCTAAGATCAAGGAAGAGGTTTACAATCAAAACAAGAAACGGTGAAAGATTGATTTGGGGCAAATAAAAGTCATACCTTGACTTACCATGAGTCACATCAAAGAGAACGGGTCAACTCTAAATGTCTTCATTAAATCTGGAAAAACAGAAGCAAAGTCACAACTTTGTCAATATTATCAGAAAATGAAGAGATTGGCGTGAAGGAGAGTTGTAAAAGAGACTCACCTAAACTCACCGTGAAGAAGAAGAAGCAGTCACCGGAGATGGTGACTGGATCTCGCCGGAAGAGAGAACTGGCCGGAGTTCACCGGAAGAGAAGCAGTCTCCATCGGCCGCCGTGAAGGAGTCACGGCAAGTTGGGTTCGCTGTGGAGCGGTACAGACATCGGAACTCGGTCTGCATCATCGGCCGCCGCGAAGGAAAACTGCTCATCGGGTTCGCGGTGGAGCTGCAGAGACCAGAGGCCACAGTCATCTTCATCGGAGGTCACGGTCGTCATCTTCGGCCGCCGCGAAGGAGATCTTCATTGGGTTCGCGGTGGAGCTGCAGAGACATTGGAGGTCACGGTCGTCTTCATCGACCGCCGTAATGGAGAATCGGAGATGCCGTCGGTCGGACTTGGCACGGAGATGGCTCGAGTTACGGCAGAGCGAAGGAGATCGAAGATGGGGTTCATCGATTTGAGATTGAGGAGACAAAGGGTCAGAGTCGCGATGTGTACATCACCAAGGAGGAAGGCCAAAGGGAAAGCAAAGTCACGGTGGAGATTTGTTGGTTTGACTTGGGCTTTTCCTTTATGGGCCAAATAATACAGTGTTATTAGGGCGAATACCAAGAGAGGTATAAATACCTTTTTCAAGAGAGTAACGCCACTCACTCTCTCTTCTTCCTCTGTGTTCCTTCTTGTATCTGCAAAAGGGAAAACTTGTGTAAGCACAGACTTTCTATAGAATCATTTGTGGGATACCATTCCCACCCCAGAGAGTACCTAGCTAGGGAACTCTGGGTAAACATCTAGTGTGTCCTTCTTTTCTTTTCCTGCATCACATCCAAAGCACTAGACCTCTATAGGAACAAGCAAATCCGCTGTACTAGCTTTAACATTTTTTTTGTTGTAAACTAGTTGGTTAAGGTCTGTCATGGATTTACTTGAATTATTTTGAAAACACTTGCGTGAGCTCTTTTCAAAAAACTTCCAAGTTATTCTTCACAGTGGCGGCAAAGAGAGGTTTGAGCTCGGAGGTCTCAATGGGAGGAGGGGAATTTGTCGTGGGGGATGGGTGGTGGAGTGGAGTGGCGGTCACTGGAGTTAATGGCGGTTGCCAGAGGGGAAACAGATGGGCTGTGCGGCCAGATCCGGGGAGGCGGCCAGATCTTAGGATGCGGACCCGGGAGAAAAAGTCTCCTAGGGCGAACTCCATCCGACATCTACATTTCACATCATTTCTTTCAAACATGGTATTTTTGAAAAGATGAAAAGCAGTATTTTAAAAAGTGGTACATTCAAAGTGATATTTTAGAGTTTTTTTTTATATGTGAGTTTAAAAGGTAGTGTTTTGAAACTTTTCAAAAAAAAAAATCTTTTAGATCATTGTTTGTATTAAGATAATATGATACTTTTATCTGTTTATGAATCTCAAAAATAAAATTCAGAATTGATTAATGTTTTTTTTTGTAAATTATATTTTTCTTATTATTTCCTTTTTGTGGTTTTAATAGTTAATGGATTGTTTCTGTTGAAGGTAAATAAGAAATAATTTTTATTTTATTTATAATTTCAAATATATATTTTTAAAGGAAAACTAATTTGTATCTAAATTCTTTCATATAAAATTAGAAATATTAATTTTATCAAGAAAAATGTGATTGTGAAATGACCTTAGTCTAGTGGCAGGTGGTAAGTCCACTGAGATTATCACACCCAAGATCGAGTTCCACCGCCTACATAATGTAGGAATATGGCTAATGCGCCGGCCAGTTGTAATCCATTGATGACAAAAAAGAAGGAAATTGTGATTTAATAAACATCATAAATATGGAAAACAGAAAATAGGTGTTATATCCTAGTTTTTATCGGTTTTTATACTAATAAATCATTTATTTATTTTATTGAGTCTATATATTATTATTAGAGTCCAAATGAGTCATTTTAGGTATATGGACGAGTTTTGGGGCTTATTTTAGAAGAATTATGGAGCATAACTGGAATCAAGTTTGAAGTGAAGAAAAAGAAATGAAGATCAAATGAAAAATCACAGAAGGGTGTCGATAGACACCAGACTGAGATTTTCAGCAATTTCCATTTTTTTCAAGATCAAGAAGATTTTTATACTTTCTTTTGAAAATTAGATTTGTTCATTTACCAATTCTAAAATTCGTCCCAGTCCCCATAAATTGAATACTATGTTTTGGCTCTTGTTTAGGCTCACGCTTTAATTTACTTTAGAATGAGTTGGAGGGAGAAAATTTTCAAAACCTTTGTTCTTATTCTTTCTTTAATAATTATTGCTTTTATTAATTATTGCATGATGTTTTGCTTAGCTACTTCTGAGTATTTTTGTTGTTAGGTTCATGATTTTTAGATTAGGATGAAATTCTGTTAGCCATAAACTTAATTTAGGGAACAATTAATTAACTCTTCTTCTAGATTGTGATCCATGCTAGTTCGTAGATTAACTACCTTCAATTAGATCATAAGAAATTTATTATACATGAGAGTGTTAATAAATTATGAAATTAATCTTAGAAGAGCTAGTTTTCTTTTCCCAGAGAGATTTGGTCTAGGAAATTAGTGAACAACTGAATAGGCTCTCATTGCTAGTTTAATTCCCTAGGATTCACAAAGAGATTGGGTTTGCTAGTAATTTAACTAAGAGAGTATTCTCAGCGAGAGTGGGTTTACTTGTTTGATTTATTCATGTTTTAGAGTTAAGGTTTCTTATAAATTATACGTACGATGTCGATCAACACTAATAACTCAACGTAGAAAAGGTACAGTTTGGGTTCTTAATCAAAGTAAGCCTAACTTTTGCATTAATTGATTTGAACCTCATCATAATCTGCTTGTTACTTGCTTTTAAATTTAGATAATCGAAACCCTTTCCTTATTTTAAGTTTAGAATCTTTACTCTAGTTTATGATTTATTGGTCCTCGTGGATTCGATCCTTAAGTATTATAACACATATGCTGTGCACTTGTAGTTAATATTCGAGGTTAAAACTTTGTGTATCAACAAGAAAGGTTAACTATACCAATTATCAATAATTATAAAATATACATAAAGTAAATTAGCTAATAATCTTAAAATGAAATAGAGGAAAAAGGAAAATATGAATTTTCTTATTATTCTATAAAAAGCCAGAAAAATAAATTTGGTAAAATACGTAATTGCTTGGATTTGGTGAAGATAATCAAAGATTCAGATGAATGGCTATCTTTCGATGATCTGCTAGACGAATTCAAGGATCTATGAAGGTTGATCCCCAGTTTCTTCCTACACCACATTCAACGTCAATCCAATCTCCAAGCAGACAGTTTAACGCACTCGGCACGAGTTCGCTCATTTGAATTAATTTGACTATGTACACACTTTCCCTCTAATTTGGTTAACCAATCTGGAAGGTTTTATTTGAAATATTAATGTTTGGTTGGCAAAAAAAGAAGAAGAAGTAATTAATACGTCATCCATGACATCAACATTTCACATCATTTTGTAAAAACAAGGTAATTTTGATAAGATGAAAGTGGCATTAAAAAGTTGTACACTCAAAGTGTTATTTTAAGGGATTTCTCTTTTTGATATGTGAGTTAAAAAAATAGTATTTTGAAACATTTCAAAAACAAAATTCTTTTAGATCATTGTTTTTTTAGGATAATATGATACTTTATAATGTTTATGAATTTTAAAATAAAATTCAGAAAGGATACTTTATAACGTTATGAGTTTTTAATGGCTAATTGATAGATTTTGTTGAAGGTAAATAAGAAATAATTTTAGTTTTATTAAAAAAATTCAAATATATAATTTTTTCAAAGAAATTTTTTTTGTATCTTTATTCTTTTATTTAAAACAATAAATATTGATTTAACAAGGAAAATGTGATTTTAAAAAAAAATCATAAATATGGAAAGCAGAAAAACGGGAAAGTTTAACTATACAAATTATCAATAGTAATAAAATATACATATTGTCAATTAGCTAATAATCTTAAGATAATCTGGAGGAAAAAGGAAAATATGATTTTTCTTTTTATTTTATAATTTTTTTATAAAATATAATCTTTTTAAAATACGTAATTAGTACGTCATTTAAAAGCTTAATCAACCAGCTAACGACACATCATTAAAAATTTGATGTCATCCATGACTTCAACTTTTCACATCATTTTTTGGTAAAAAATATAAACGATAATATAAGATATATTTCCTTAATTCATTTGCCTTTATCTTTTTGACATCATAAAATGAATATAAATTGTGTAGCCTTTTCATTCTTGAGAAAACAAATTAATAAAATGTCTACTAGCATAGTGATAGCTCTTGTTATGAATATTTTGCATCTTTTGTTCTCACCTGTTCTTGTTCGTTCCGATCACAGCACGGTGCCTCATAAATCATTCATGGTAAGCTTAACTACTATTTTAATATACTTATGTATCACGAAGTAATTCAACACAGTCTAGCTTATTCTTGTTAAAAAAAATTATGTTTTTGTTTCATTATTGGCAGATACGAGAAAATATAACATATGAGTGTACAGATATTTATAAACAACCAGGACTTGACCATCCCCTACTCAAAAACCACACTATCCAGGTACATGCTTTCAGAAATTGACCTCCTACATTTGTACTTTTATAAATATTCCACACTGACTGTACAATTTAATTTTATTTGAGAAAGATAAAACCATCAGCTTCAAGATCTGAACTGAATCATCAAATTGGCAAAAACATGGCATATAAAAAGAAAATTGGATGTCCATATGGAACCGTCCCTGTATTGATAAATACTAAAGAATTCATCACAGACAAACAACCTTTCATGGAGGAGAAGTATTTTCATCTGTTATCAGCCGATAGTCCTGGAACACATGTAAGCACTCATCTCAATTATCTATATAAGTTAAATTTAATAATGTTATTCTATCAAGTATTATTTTTCCTTCATTTTTTTTTTATTACAGTATGTTTACAGGAAAACAAAAAATCACTCTATTTAATGTTTTATGTCTATGTACAAATGGTATAATTTATTTGTTTTCTTATGAAAATTTGTATTCTACAGAATCCTTTTTATTGGTTAAATTGTCTTAACTAGTGATGACTTTATGTACAAAGTTTAATATATTTATAAATTATGCAAGTTCTAAAGCGAGAATTTACTACTATGTACCAGTTAAAGTAAAGCATATGGAATATTTATAAGCCATTTAATGTAACCAGTTTTGTGGTAGATTGCTGGAGTAAGGGTAGAAAATGGTCCATATCATGGTGTAGAATCTTGGTTTGATGGTTTTGCGGTAAACGTCGGAAAAGGTCAAGCTTCACGTGGTCATATATTTATAGGCAGTAGATCGAATAATGAGTTAAATTTCATATCAACAGGTTGGATGGTAAGTTTTACATTTTACTGGTATTTGTTTTTATTAATCCGGTCATTGGATTAGTTTCCCTTGATAGTTTTAAAGTATAAAAAATTTCTAATGACAGATAGATCCAGGTCTGTATGGTGATGGGCGTCTTTGGGCATATGGGTTTTGGAAGGTGTGATTGTGAAAAATTATACTTTTGAATATGCAAAGACTGTACACAATATGTATGCTCAAATCCTAAAATCTAATAACAGTGTAAATATCAAATCTAATTTTGATAGGGTAAAGACGGAAAAGGATGTTACAATACTATATGTCCAGGATTTGTTCAAGTATCAAAAAATACTCCGCTATCCGGTCCAGTTGACGGCCTTAAGCCAGGAAAACCAAGATGGATGCATTGCTCTATCCATCAGGTATTTTTTTTCTAATTTTATATACCCTTTCATTTGTATTATAAAATAATTTTTTTATTCATTTAATTTAAATTAAAATGTTCTTATTAAAAATTAGTATATATAATTCACATGTAGTATTTAAAAATCTTGAATTTGATATTTATTAATCAATTAGTGATCAATCACATTTTCGATGTAATCTCTTTAGTCACATTTCAAGTAATTATATTAAGGTCTTGTATTAATTTCCACATGTTATTACATGATTTTTTTACTAACAAATGACTTTTTTAATGTACGCAAAAAGGATAAACAAACAGGAAATTGGTGGCTTACAATGTTAAACAAAAATGCACCTAACGAAGATATCGGCTATTGGCCAAAAGAATTGTTTGATCTTTTTGATAATGGTGCAAATATGGCTGGAGCTGGAGGTGCAGTTAAAGCTTCTCCTTCAGGATTAAGCCCTCCGATGGGTAATGGTGAATTTCCGCATGGACTCCGCACAGATGCATCATTGTTCGCAAATATTGAAATCTTAAATTCAAATTATGAGAAAAAAAGAATGGATTCATCTCCTATAGAAAAAATGCTAGATAGTCCCAACTGTTATGGACTTAAAATGGGTCATACTCCGATATTTGAGAGTAATCGTCTTGGTTTCTTTTTCAATTGTGGTGGTCCAGGAGGTAATTCTTGTGGAATCTGACTTTTACCAATATAATCATTGAATTTGGCATGTAACAAAAAATATTTCTAAGTAATAAAATGCAAACTATTATACAGTTTTCTTCTCAGGAATAACTTTTGTTCTCAACAATGTTCAAGTAGACTTGCTATCAACTTCATCTTCTTCTTTTTTGTCACAGCTATCAACCTTTATTTCAGTAAGAAAAATAATAGAAATAGTATAGAATTATCTAAAAGACCAAACAACCAAAACCTCTTGGGGCATGGTTTTAGACATTTGTGTGTTTACGTACATTTTACTATAAATGTGATTTTTAATTTGACTATACAGATTTTGAAAAGATGAAACTATCACTCTCGAGACATGAATTAAAAAATCAATCTGGCAACAGCAAACCATGTAAAATGAAAACGAATGTTCAAATGGAATTGTTTCTATAATTTATTACCAACGGAAAATTTTTTTTTTGAATAAACTATGTTATGCTTAAATTATTTCGACAAAAAGGTCTTATTTAATTTCATAAGAAAGTTTTAATAGACATATTACCTATAAATTATAATATTTGGACCGATCCGACTGTGAATGTTATCCTTATATTAGTTTGACAAAACGTTCTTATTTATTTTATGAGGTACGTACGAATTTCAGGTTTCAATTGATCAATCTTAAAAAAACTACTATATTTCAGGGAAGTTTATCAACTGTGCACGGTAGTTTGATCAATCTTAGAAAACTATATTTGGCGAACTTCGAATCAATTAGCGGATGTTGGATAATTACAAAGCTTGAAAACCAAGTTATTTCTTAAGGAAGATTGCCAAAAGAGATAAAATGGAAAATATCTATTTCATGTAGGATATAGAAACTTAGCTTTTGTAATAAGGAAATTGTCCTAGAACAAGGAGTAGCTTGTTCTATATAAATAAGAGAGGCTATGGAGAGATGTTCCATAAGACTCATAAGAGAGATTTAGTTTTGAGAGAGTTTCTAAATCAATAAAGGAGAATAGTTCTTTATATTTGAGTTCTTAGCAAATTAGAGCGGAACCTCTTAACCTCAAAATAATACATCGATCTGTATATTGGAGTATGTAATAATTCATATGTATAGTGGTAGTTAGTAAAACATGGAGGTGAAACTTTTTGAGGTGAGACTCTTGGCATATCAGAGTCTTTCGTTTCACAATACAAATCACAGAAGAAACTTTTACAGCAAAGATTAAGATGAAGATACCAAAGGAAAGATGCTTTTGATTTGAAAAGGAAAAGAAAATCCAAAGCTTAGCGTTGAAACAGAAGGTTACAGTAAGATGTGATCATATTCACACAAACGAAGAAAGTACAATATCAAGGAAAAATACATAATGGGTCGGGTTGCCTGCTTAAAACCCCCCTACTATATCGACTAAAGCCGTAAAGCCCTGTACTATTTTGCTCTTTGTCTTACGACATGCACTTTACGATTCTGTCTAATTGCACATGTACTTTCCGATTCTGTCTAATTGCACATGTACTACATTTAGTCTCTCCAGATAACCATTTAAAATTGAACCGGACCTTAACCGGATAATTAGCGTTTTGAAATCGCGTTTGCAGATTGATTTAATAAGATTAAATACATTTAAATACAATTGACAGATTAAAACCCCTCTACTATATCGACTAAAGCTGTAACACTCTGCACTATTTTTATCTTTGTCCTACGACATGAACTTTCCGATTGGGCAAAAGATTTAGCTTCCTCCGTAGAAGCTTCCACCGAGGATGATGACGGACTTGAATTAGTCACTCTCCTCCGTGAGCTAAAATGGCTAATCGAAGACTCGATCATAGACAATCTTTTAGTGATTCTTCACAAACTTAATCGTTGACAATAGTGAGAAACTAAGTTTAATGAATAATATGTACCTTGTGACTTTATATCTAGTTTTGGTAGCCTTTATTCACTAGTTTTTATGAAGGAAGCACCGCATACACTCTTATAAGCCATAAATACTATTATTATTTCTAGACTATATAGAGACTATTTAGCCATTAGATGATCATATAACGATTATCCAAAGTTCAATTAATGTTCCTATATATAAATATGACACTCTAATATGTACACAAAAATTGATACTCATTTGATTTACGTCTAGGATCCGTATAAGAGTCTGGACATATATAACATTGTTTGATTAGTTTGTTTTTGTGTGTTTGCGTTTTGGTAGGCCTTTATTCACTACTTTTTATGAAGTAAACACCGTAGACACTGTATTTAAAAGTTTTTAATCTTATTAAATTAATCAGCAATCGTGATTTCAAAACTCTAATTATCTGGTTAAGGTCCGCTTCAATTTTATATGGCTATCTGGAGAGCCTAAATGTAGTACGGGTGCAAGGTGACAGAATCGGAAAGTTCATGTCGTAAGACAAAGATAAAAATAGTACATGGTGTTACAGCTTTAGTCAATATAATAAAGGGGGTTTTAAGCTCTCAATTGTTTTTAATGTTTTTAATCTTATTAAATTAATCTGCAAACGTAATTTTCAAAACACTAATTATCCGGTTTAAGGTCCGGTTCAATTTAAAATGGCTATCTAGAGAGACCAAATGTAGTACATGTGCAATTAGATAGAATTGGAAAGTTCATGTCGTAAGACAAATAGCAAAATAGTACAGGGCTTCACCGCTTTAGTCGATATAGTACGGGAGGTTTTAAGTAGGCAACCCATACATAATATATTAAGGGAAGTATCAAAGAAGAAAGTATCAAGGAAAAATACGTACTAAAAATAATATATAATCATTTACTGTTTAATTATAATCTTATTTTCATTTTATATTATTGTAGTAGAGATAAATATTTTTTTAATTGTCCTAAGGAAAATATACATGTTTTTTTTCTTTCAAAAATTGAAAATGGGATATGAGAAAAGGAAAATAGATAAAAAGAAAGATTAAAAAATAAGTATTAAAATTTTAATTAGCAAATAAATATGGAATATGTATTTTTGGTTAAAATAAAAACAAAATACCATAGAAATTTGAGTCTTACAAGACAACAAGTTTCTACTACCAATACGGCTCGCTTTTATACACCACAAAGTACAAACTGATAATTCTAAGAAAATGATTTTTTTTTAATCGTATGTTTTTTTTTTGTCAACAACAATTATGCATCATGCTGGGCTCGAACCCAGGCGGTGACACAGTGACAACACTAGCACAACCACTAGGCTACAAGTCCGGATCTTTTTTAATCGTCTGTTATATTATTAATTTGATAAACAATAACAACAATCCAACCATCACAAGGTATAAACCAAACAAGAACTATTTCCTAACAATAAGGAAATTTAATTCAAACATGCTTCTCGTCTCACTCTTTCTGCAAGCCAAACTGGCCCTCCACAAGCAAGGAATGATTGATAACGTCCATCACGTGTGACACTTATAGCTATATCTTTGACCATTGTATTAGCCTTGCGATCAACCAACTCAAAGGAACAGGGAGTAAACCTTTCTGCCAATAGTAAGACTCTCGTCGTATAAGCACGATATTTAGGCCAATCCTTACGAGCAGCTAAAGCTCGCATTGCAGCTGCACAATCAAAGGCAATAATAATATTCGAAACATGAAGGTCAAGTAAACTTTGCAACGTCCAACATATTCCCCTCAATTCTGAACATATGCGATTAGGAGCATGAAGAAAGGAATCTCGTGCATGGAACAAAACATCTCCCGACCAAGACCGAGCTAGCCAAGCACTACCACAATGTAACCGCTCATTCCGCCAATTACTATGAACATTACACTTGATGACCCCTTCCTTTGGTGCAGTCCACACCACTTCGCCTATTCCAATGTCATTTGACTTGTGATGCAAAGATGAAACATCTCCCTTATTAGCATCATGCCAAAGCTTAGCTTCATCCAAAGCCTCTCGCATAAGTGTATCTTCATTTCTTTGTTCTTGTGCATAAATTATAGCATTACGATTCTTCCATATAGTCCAAAGCACCCAAGGAATGGCTCCTCGCATCTTGACATTGCACTGAACATCATGTATTAACGCAAAGATATATTGAAAATTGCCCAGACTTGGAAAGATAAGATAAGCGATCTTTCCAGATGATATTATCAATGTGCAAACAACACTACGTAGCGTTTTTTTAATATATTTTTATTGATTGATATCATTCTGTCTAGATTTTGATAAATCGAACTTTACATAAAAACCATATAACTATACAAATAGCTTTGTATATTTTTTCCTTTCATGCATCATATTCAGATTTTGGATATATTTATAAGTTTTCAAAACTTACATTTTTCGATTAAGCCCTTCGGTTATTTAAAGCTGTAAATCATTATTCGATATCGAACCAAACAATTCTTGAAACTGAAATAAGCCAAAATGACTTAAACAACCGTAGTCACAAAAAAATAAAATAAAATAAAAATAAAGGAAGGAAAAAAAGATTTGGCAACAGCTTACTTTCCTGGTTCAGAAGCTGGATGTTATTATGCTAAGATACAAGACTCATATATTCGTGGGGCTTAATCACATAAACCAATTTTTTATATCATTAATCACATATACCCACCTTCCATTCTTTTAATCATTTTTCCTTGTTAGAAGTTTAAAATACGGGAAATTAGCATAAAAAACCTTCAAAGTGGCAACCACTTACACTTCAAACCTCAAGACTTTTGAACTAACACTATACACCGCGAAAGTAACAAAGATAACACAACAAACCCTCAAACTAAGGCTCCAAATGGTGACCATTAAAAGGGAAAAGAATGAAGAGGAATATTGAATTCCTCTCCATTCCTTGAGACTAACACCATTTGTAAGGAAAAAGAATGAAAAAGAATACTAAGTTCCTCTCAGTTCCTTAAAACTTACACCATTTGTAAGGAACTTTTTTTTTATTATTCCTCTTAGTTCCTCTTTATTCCTCCTCCTGCAGAGAATTAGTGAACAAAAATATTCCCAATCAAATTCGAGGAGGAACAAGAGGAACCATTTTTTCTTTTACAATTCCATTTCATTCCTTAAATTTTGTTCCTTTTCATTCCTCTCATTCTTATTCCTCATCATNTTTATCATTCCTTTTGTTCCCATAATGGTCACCATTTGGAGTCTAAGTTTTTTCTACGCACCATCATATTATTTAACAGAATAGTTAACTCTGTTACTTTTGTCAATATATAAATATTTTTTGTTATTTGTTTTTAAATTTTAATATGAATAAATAAAAAAGTAATATGTTATTTTAAAAAATCTTCATCTTCCACTCATTCCAAACAATACAAATCAAACCCAGAAAAAGAGGAACGAGATCAAATGGATTCAAAATTTGAGAATCACAAATTCGTAAAAAGAAATGTTGATAAATTGGTCTTTGTAGATTTGGTGATTTTAGCTTATCTTGATGTCTCTTTCTCTGGTTTTCAATCATGGCGGATGATGTGAAGATGATATATTACAAGCAAAGATAACAAAGCACGGCCAACTTGGATATTTATGGAAATCTCCAATTGGGATAAATCTCATCCAGATGCAAATCAGTAGAGAACGCTTTCGTTCTGAAATTGAATAAATGGGGAATCAATTGAACTAAGTTCTGCGAGTTATGCGTTTCGATTCATTCATGACAAAAATCCTCACAATCGAACAAGTCGAACTACTCAGAAATCCTCACATGAGAGAAAACTTTTGATTGCATCAACTTTTGTTTGATTGACTTCACCAGATTATTTGTCAACAAAATCCTTCGAAGGAGATGAACAATTTTTTTATTTTAATAAGATGATGAACAGTATTTAACTTTTTTAATTATTTATTGTAATTAAATAATTAAAAGTATTGTTTTGACAGAGGTACATGTTCTGTTAAATAATATGACGGCTCATAGGAAAAACTTTGTTTGAGGGTTTCTTGTGTTATCTTTGTTACTTTGGTGCATGGTCTATAGTGTCGGTCCAAAATTTTGAAGATTTAAAGTGTAAGTATTTGTCACTTTGAAGGTTTTTTATGCTAATTTCTCTTTAAAATACCCCTACTTAAATATTAATTATTTATGGGGTTTTAGGGTTTAGGATCTACTATTTAGGATCTAGTGTTTAGGGTTTAAAAACCCTAAACCCTAAAATCCTAAATCCCAAAAAAGTTTTTTCACCCCTAATAAATCCTAACCCCCTAAAATATAAACCTTAAATCCTAACAACTAAACTCTAATAGTTATTAAAAATTAAGCCCTAAGTTTATAAGGGTTTAACCCTAAATTCTAAACCCTAAGTAAATCATAAACTCTATAATTTTACTAAACTCTAAATCCTAAAATCCTAAACTCTAGCAAATATATCATTTATAATGAAAAGTAGTCTTGGTAAGTAAAGGGTATAATGGTATTATAATAAAAAGAGATGGATATATATATGATTAAAAAGATGGTGATTAAATGTGATTAATGGGTATGGAAAAGTGGGTATATTTGTAATTCTCTCATATTTCCTATTCGTGTCCAGGAAGACTTTTTGATTCAAGAAGAAGACTCTGGGTATATCAGAGTCTTTAGTTTCACAATACAAATCACATCAAGAAACTTTGACAACAAAGATTATGATAAAGACACCAAAGGAAAAGACGTTTGAAACAGAAGGTTAGAGTAAGCATATCCATTTGGTGAGTCACCAGTGAGATGTTATCATGTTCTTACAAACGAAGAAATTATCAAGAAAAAATGGTAAATAAATTATTTTTTTAATAAAGATATGACTTCTTATTATTATTTAGTGTATAAATCTTAGAATATAATTTTAGAAAAGTAAAATATGAATTGTCTTTTTCCCAAATTGAAAATGGAATACATAGAAAAGAAACATAAAGAAAAACAAAGATTAAAAGATAAATATTATCAATTAAATCATTTACCAAAATAGTTGTATAATAAAAAAGATCATATCTTCCCTAGAAAATATGATTTTTTAAAAAAATGAAAATGGAATACAAAGAAAAGGAAAATAGAGAAAAAGAAATATTAAAAGATAAGTATTTAAATTGTTATTAGCAAATAAATATGGAATATATAATTTAAAAAAAATAAAAGCAAAATACCATAGAAATTTGAGTCTTACAAGACAACAAGTTTCTACTACAAGTGGGTGCATTTACAAGACAACAATTTTTCAAACAGTCATAATTTTTTTATATAGATAAATCCAAGCATGTTTGACGATGCGCGTGTTTGGTCATATGGATTTTGGAAAGTGTGTGTACTTGCGAACAATTGATTTTGTTTTTTTTAAATTATGTACACATCTTTTAGATTCCCTAAATAATAAATATAATTTATTGACTGGGTAAAGATGGAAATGGATGTTACAATACGATATGTCCAGGGTTTGTTCAAGTATCGCAAGAGGTTCCTCTAAGTGAACCAAGTGACCTTAAGCCAGGCAAACCTGGCTGGTTATGTTTGTCAATCCATCAGGTATTTACCTAATTTTATATATTTGTATTTCATGTCTTGAAATTAGTCATCTATGGAATGAGATGTGTGAATCCACATATTTTACTCCTTTTTAGTATGTACACTTAACCTTTAAAAACAATTTCATTATAACATTGTTACATCATTTGCTTAACTAATAATAATAAAAAAAAAAATTGTCTTATAATATACAAATAGGATATACAAACAGGAAATTGGTGGATCACACAATTGTTACTAAATGCACCAACATAGATATCGGTTATTGGCCAAAAGAGTTATTTAATCTCTTAGATAATGGTGCTAGTATCGTTGGAGCTGGAGGTTTAGTTCAGTCTTCTCCTTCTGGTTTAAGTCCACCTATGGGTAATGGTGAATTTCCTGTTGGTGACCGCGACGAATCAGCAACTTTTAAAAAAATTAAAATCCTGGATTCTAAATATGAGAAATATTGAATGAATTATATTACTATAGAACATTTGCAAGATAGTAACTGTTATGGGTTAATAATTGGTGGATCACTAAAGAGTCCACGCACTCTTGATTTTAAATATGGTGGTCCAGGAGGAAATTCTTGTAGAATTTGACATTTGTTATCCTAATTTCAGGACTTGACATTTGATAAATTTATTCTAAATTGATACTCCCTCCACTTCAAAAAGGGTGTCGGTCACACAAATATTATCATTCTATCCAAAGCTTAAATATAGGCATATGTGTATAATCGAAGTTAGTTAAATAACACCTTTTGTACAACCTAGGGACATTGAATTTCTAATGAGTAAATAGAATCGTAAAAAAAATCATTTTATGAGTCCCAAAATCTGTTAGAGATTTCAAAAGATATTTTAACTAAAACTTTAGAATGTATTATGGATTTTCCTCTAGTTTTAGTTATATCTTATACTATACTAAGTATATACAAAAAAAAAAACATATACTCAGATTTGTAAATATTTAATATTAAGGTTGATATGAATATCAAGTTTCGTATAAATGGTACATTGGTATTTCAACCTAGATCTAAAGGATATTACATACGGTAAACCGGTTTTGATATATCCGCTTATGTCAAGATGTGTTTGGGATTTTCAAAGACGGAGATGAAAAGTTTAAAGCACACTTAGTAGTTAGTAGCTAGCATCCCAAGTGGTATGCTTCTATACTGAGTTTGTGGTATATTCATAGATGGTTTATTTTTAACCCACATACGGATGGATTTCTTAAAATGGTTTATACAAAAGAGAAGAATAGTACGTGTATTGTCCAAAACAGAAAAATGATGGTTATGATCGCTAAAAAAATGGTGAAAATGATCTCTAACCGACCCTAGGGTCCAACGGAGCTGGGCCCTCATACCTTTCCTTATCAAACGCTGGAACTTGAAAGGCAGAGTCATAGGCTCTGACATCGGGAATGACTGTATCCAATTCAGATTTGATGTTGAAGAGGACCTAAACCAAGTCTTGGCAAAGCGGCCATACCACTATGCTCGATGGATGCTACTAATCCAGCGGTGGGAACCTATAATATCTCCACACTTCCCCTACAAAATCCCCTTCTGGATAAATCTCAAAGGAGCTCCCCTGCACTACTGGAATCCCAAGGTGCTTCAAACGACTGGAGGCGAGCTAGGCCATGTAGAAGCCAAGGAACTCACAAACACCGTGGCTAGGATACGGGTGATGATTAATGTGTTGCAACCGTTGATCCAGGAGACAATTATGGATTTCCCCACATGTGAAGAAGCAATCATAAAGCTGGAATATGAAAATCTTGCGTCTAGTTGCTCAATCTGCTCTCGGCTCACACACGAGAAGAACTCGTGCCCTGAGAGGAAGAATTCACCACCTACACGAGAGATACAAACCCCGAGAACCGCAGCCTCACCTCCACTCAAGACAACCGGAGACCTTACCACCGTGAAACTACAGAGAATGTGAATCGGCTAAGAGCAGAAGGAATACCACACCAAACCGTCAGCTCCAAAGAACGAAGCAAGTCCAAGTACACCACTTCTCACAGGACTCCTCAACCTGAACGGGACTACCGATTCCGAAACCCACCCATGAGTGGATACAAATACCAACGCAATTCCGCCCTCTTCGTCAGAACCAAGGAGAGATCTCCTCTAGGGGAACTCAGGGGACTCACTCTGACTCAGACAGAGATCTAATGGGCAGAGGACAAAATTACTACAAATTTGACTGCCACAATACGAACCCCCGGCCCTGAGAGTTGCATCCACGCCTCGTCAGTGCACACCACCAACTATAACCAAATCTCCACAACTCCAATGGAGAGAACGTAGTGTTAGGCTTTCCTCATCTCGTCAACCGACCCCGGACTCTGCAAGACCTTAAAGACCAAGGAGACCACCTTTGGAGAGGATACAGGAAGCAGAAGCACAACCCCAACCATGGGAAACCTTGGAAGCTGCAGTCATGGAAGTATTACAACACGATACCTTCCAATACATTAATGTGGCTGACCCGGTTGAAAGAGCTGCTCGCCTACAAAGGGTTTATGAGGGAGAAAAACGGGGTCTAATGGTGGAAACTGCGGCTGGCATTATTGCAGCGGTTGTGGCTGCTGATTCACAAAGTTTTACCCTTTGTAGTTAAACTGCAAGTGTACAGACACGCAGTCGTAGTACTTAGGTTCGAATCCACAAGGATCGAAAATAAATATGCAACTAGTTTAAATAAATTCTAATTAAATGGAGGAAAATAGGTTTTGAGGTTTCCTACTGTAAACTATTACTAACTATGGTTTTAAGAGGGTTTTTAATCTATTAAAAGGTGCTAAGCTATTGGGAAGTTCAGCTAAGCTGAATAACCAACGTCTGGAAACTGATCAGTGTCGATCGACACCATCATGGTGTCGATCAACACTTCTCCGACAGATAGACATGATAGGATTAATTCTCAAACGAGGAATCATGCAAGTCTACTGTCC
>OVAP01003226.1:0-14787 GCA_900406295.1 Aurinia saxatilis
TATATATATATATATTGTTTTTTTTCTTTTTTTTTTTGCAACATCATAAGCAATTCTTAAAACGGTTCAGGGAGCCAAACCGGAGGATGATCATTTACATAAGTCAAACCTGCACTCTGACATCTGGCTATCCGAGCCAGTTCGACCGCCTTGTTATTCAAACCTCGTGGGATCGAAATGAGAGGAAAGATTGAGAATTTCTCCTGTAGACTTGTAAACGCTTCCAGATACGTACTGAATGCCGGCCAAGCAGAAGGAGTTGACGTCATCTTCACTAATTCCATTGAATCTGTGAGAAAAGTAACTTCAAACTTTTGATGATAGAGCATGCATTCCATAGCCCAGATAAGAGCATCAAATTCGCAGGAAAGTGGGGAAGTACTCCTCCGTAAGTTCCGACATTCCATCAAAGTAATTGCCTGTTTGTGTTAACAGACCCAACCGATACCCGAAACATTGTTTATCTCCTTCCATGAACCATCGAGAAAACACAGTGTACCCCTTACTGACGTTATGTCCACCAGGACCGTCTGGTTGAGGGAACTTAATGGTTCCTCATAAGTTTGTGCTTGTTCCCAGACCGAAGCTTCACCCTCAGCAAGCGTTAAAACGTCTTGAGGAGACCGATCCATATTACTAAAAACTTTATCATTCCTAGCCTTCCAAATGAACCATAATATCCAAGGGAAAACTTTGGTATACTCATTTTGTGGGATCCTCCAGAATAAATAATCCATATTAGCAAAGACTCATGACATCGGAAAAACCATTGGATTTGAAGGTATTGTTGATAAAGCCCATGTCTATAAAGCGGGAGGACATTCAAATAATACATGATGAATAGTTTCCTCAGGGGCCCCGCATTTACCGCAAATAGTATCACAACGAATTCCCCGCTCTTTAAGATTTGCTTTGACCGAAAGACACCCCGATAAGGCTTGCCACATAAAATGTTTTATTTTCGGTGGACAATGAGTCTTGCAAACATGCGCTTGTAAAGTGGTCACCTCAGGACCAAACATTGTAGCGACATGTGCCTCAGACACCAGCTCAGATTCTATTTGATATCCGGACCGTACAGTGTACCTACCTGAAGTCGTAAAGAGCCAACCTGATGTATCCTGTTTAGGGGCTCTACTTATCGAAATCCCTCGTATAAAAACTACATCCTTTGGTTCGAAGAGTTGGTCTAACAGAGGGACATTCCAAGCTTTAGTAGTGCCATCGATTAACTGATTGACCGTTAAATTAGGATGGCAAAAGCGGCCGGGACCCCGTGCTGATCGTGGGGTTGTATCCGGTATCCACGGGTCTGTCCAAACTGAAATTGAGTTACCATATCCCACTCTTTTTATGAGACCATGTTGCACTAAATCTCTAGCCGAGAAAATGCTCTTCCAACCGTAAGATGGGGAATAAACATTCCCTGGGTTCAGGGGATCTGAATATCGATAATACCGTCCTTTAAATATTCTTGCAAACAATGAGTCTGAGGCATCAATTAGTCTCCATAGTTGCTTTGCAAGTAAAGCCGTGTTGAAATCATCTAGTGTTTGGAATCGAAGACCTCCATCTTTCTTTTTCCGACATAGTTTTTTCCAAGCTTTCCAATGCATCCCCCTGTTTCGTCCACCCGAACCCCACCAAAATTGAGCTACTGCACTTGTCATTTTTTTGTAATCTCTTTGGGTATCCGAAAACATGACATAACAAAATTTGGTGTTGTTGTTGCTACTGATTTAATAAGAATTTATTTGCCCCCCCCCCTTTTTATTGTAGGGACGATGACCATCCCGTTGTGCTTTTTTGGATCCGGTCCCTCAAAAAACCAAAAATCTTGCATTTCGACCCCCCTAAACTCTCTGGGAGTCCCAAATAATTCCCCATTCCACCAACATTTGTAATACCTAGGACTTGATGTAGTTCAGATCGGAGAGACATTTGNTTTTTGGATCCGGTCCCTCAAAAAACCAAAAATCTTGCATTTCGACCCCCCTAAACTCTCTGGGAGTCCCAAATAATTCCCCATTCCATCAACATTTGTAATACCTAGGACTTGATGTAGTTCAGATCGGAGAGACATTTGTACCTTAGGGTCGAATTGAACTGATGATTTATCTAAATTTATTCTTTGTCCCGACCATTGTTCATACCGTCGCAAAATATCCATGATAACCCGGCATTGGTATTTTGTAGCCCTGCAGAAGAAAAGGCTATCATCTACAAACAGAAGGTGCGTAATAGCTGGAGTCGTAGTCGCAATCTTTATTCCCGATAAATAATTGTCTTGTTCCTCCTTTTTAATATTTGCTATCAAGACCTCTGTGCATAGAATGAACAGATACGGGGACAAAGGATCACCTTGTCTCAAACCCCTTTTTGGTGTGATATTGCCCTTGGCTTTTCCGTTAATCAAAACCTTGTAATTAACTGAAGTAATGCACCATATTAGCCAAGATGTCCATTTTTCGGAAAACCCAAATTTCCGCAATAGGTTTTCAATAAAAGGCCATTCTACCCAATCATAAGCCTTGCTCATATCTGTCTTGATGGACATAAATTTATCATTGCATGACTTATTTATGCATAGGCCATGGAACATTTCCTGGGCGGTCAATATATTATCTGATATAAGTCTCCCTGCTACGAAAGCTGATTGAGTGTCTGAGACTAGATGGGGAAGGATCAATTTTAACCGTTCGCACAACACTTTTGAAATGATTTTGTATCCGACATTGCATAGACTAATTGGCCGAAATTCCATCATTTTATTTGGTCGTTCCGTCTTTGGTATTAGGCAGATATTAGTCATATATAGCCGCTCATCGAAAGAACCATCCTCCAAGAATGTATTAATAAGAGTTACAAGATCGCCCTTAATAACCGACCAAGATTTTTGATAGAATAACACCGTCATTCCATCTTATCCTGGCGAGTTTTCAGGATGCATTTTAAATAGCACTCGCCGAATTTCTTCATCCGTTGCCGGTTCTACGAGCTTCTTATTCATATCTTCGGCTACCATGCAAGGAATTTCACTTACTTTGATATCAATCATTCGATTATTTGAGAAAAGATCATAGACATCAAAAATAGTATTATTACAAAATAAGGCCAAACCGCCACTCGTCCACATGGGTCGACCATTACAAGCTTCTGATATCCAAGATGTAATTGAAAATTTTGCATACAATTAAAAATCCTGTTTCGTTTCTGAAAGGAATAAGAATTCCTGTTTATTCTTCTTCCATAATTCCCCCAAAAACCTTATTGTTAAATAATTCCCGAGCCCTTGGAAATTCCAGCTTAAAATCTTCATAACAATTATAATGTAGGTTTCGGAGGTAAGTATCCTCCCTTGCTCCCGCACCATCACCGGAGTTGGGCGGATATGGTCCTTCACCAACACGGGCTGAATGATGCTTACGGGGTGAAGCCAGAACTTGTATGTTCCGCTTTTTAGAATTTGCACCTAATAGTACCAAAGTGTTTCTGTTTATCTTCTTCTTCTTTGTTCCCACAGTAGTTTTCCCTTGGTCCCCTAATCCCTTTTCCCTATAAGCATCATTCTGGACATGGTCCGCATGTGCTGTTTCAACCTCCTGGATGGAGTTCAAAACAGATTCCTCTATGTCCTCGTTCACCCTGGTTTTTGCGATCTTCTCCCCCTGTAATGTCACCATAACTTCTGATGCTTGTTTTTGGTAGTCAGAAGCATTTTCAACCTCTATTCCCGGCCCTGTTACAGAATCAGCATAAGACTCATCCATCACATTCTCCTGTTGGACCACCATCATAGAATTCTCAGCCATATAAATTGGAGATTGAGAATTATCAGTCCCCTGACAACCATTAGGCAACATCCCGACAAATGTTTGCAAGGTTTCATCAAAGTTCTCAATATCTTCAAAATTAGCATGTGAATCAGGTTCATAAAAAAGAGACTTTTGCACCTTACTCACAGTGTTTGGTAATGCGTTCAGAACCACCTCACTTGTTGATGATGTACATGCATGATCCGTAACAGTGAGATTTGTACCCTGTTGTACAGCCCCTTCCTGAGCCTCCGCAGAAATATCAGTCTCAAGCAGGGCTACCGCCTTACCTTTTCCCTTGTATGTGCTTTCCTTAAACACCGCTTTTGTCCTATCATCATTTTGTTGGTCGCGTGATCTGTGACCCCGTCTTGCATCTTGCATGAAACCTCTCTCCTGATTACCAAGAGGTCTCCAAGAGTTATTTTGTCGTGAGGAAACATTACGATCACGATGATCCCCCCAGACCGGTTTGATTGTTTGCCACCTTTGTACCTTGATTGTGATTGTTTGCCCTTATGATAAACTTCCCTTGAATCAACCCCATCAGTCCGCTTGACACCACACTGTAACCGATTAGAATCTCTTGACCGGTTGGATTCCGCTTTCTGTCCGTGAACAGTTGCGGCTTTGTAACTCAGCGCCGCACCCCCTCCTTGGTCCTCCATGATAATATATTTTTATCATTAAAATTGTTATGGTTATCAAAATTTTAATGAAGATTTATTTGGATGAGATTTCATAAAATTCAGTAAAGGAATTAAAAGAATTAACCGTGATATACTTACTGTGCAAATGAAAATTATACATGTCACATTGAAAAATTTATCAATTTTATTTTTCACTAAGAATGAGATCAATCCTTTCCTTGTAGTGTTCTTCTCTAGTGCCTTCGGACAAATTTTATATATTGAGAAAATTTAAGAAATGCCGCTTTCAATATGTTCCCTTTCAAAAAATACCCTCATTTATCTTTTAAAAATATCTTTTTGGATTTAGGGTTGATTTAAGGTTTAATTTATGGCTTAAATCTTGTAGGGTTAGGATTTAGTGTTTTACAAACTATTTGGGTTTATGTTTGAGGTATTAGGATTTATATTTTAGGAGTTTTGGATTTATTAAGGATTAAAACCTTTGTTAGGGTTTAGAATTTTAGTGTTTAGGGTTTTAATCCTAAATCATATATTCTAAACCCTACAACCCTACAAAACATTATAAAATATTTTAAAATATTAAAAATGATCATTTAGATTGAATTTAGATTGAAACTAATATACTTTTCAGAAATAGCCATAAAAATGGTATTTTAAAAAACGTGCACCCAAAAGGGTCATTTTTGAAATCCCCATAAATATTTGCCTTAATTTTGATTTTTTGGTAGTCAATTTTGTTTGAAGTTTTTTTTTTTTTCAACATTTTTTTTTGAAGTTTAGGACATAATATCTTAACATGATCAGTAAAAAATGGATACATAAATGATATTTTTATATGCATATTATTATTTCACTAAAACATTATTATTTTAGTGAAATAATAATATCACTTGACAGAAAGAAAGTTGATTTTATTGTTTGAGTACTTAAAGCTGGGTTTTCAATATGCATAGAAATAAAACCAAATTACATGTTGGTGTTGACTGTTTGCAGATTTTACATTGGTTTTTGGTCTATTCAAAAATAAATTTTCAGCCAAACAAGATTTTGATGAAATGGTTTTTCTAAAATCTAGGGAAACTGATTTTTGAAAAGTTTTTGCAATTTATAAACAAAATCTAAAAATCAAGTTGTGTGAGTTTTGTCATTGAGTTTACGTGCTTTTTTTTTTTGTCTGTTTGTAATTATTATTTTTATTAATTGTTTTTTTATTTATAAACCCTATTTATGTGTGTTTGTTTAATCCTTTGTTAATTTACCCTTGACATACTTTTTATGATTTTTATGACTTATCACTTCTAATATATATTAATAAATATAAGGTGTTTAGTTTGGTAATTAAGAAAATATAAAAAGGGTTAAAATAAGTTTTTTTTTGAGAAATCAGAAGCTAAAATCCAAAAACCAAATTTAACAATCATGTTTTAAAATAAACTAAAATCTACTGCAAAAACCAAAACCATAAAACCAAAAACTAAAAATTAAAAATCGAAAATCAATTAAAAGAATTGCAGGCAATTAACACCGTTATGTTTAGGAAAAAAAAAACTCAATTCAATCTGAAAACTTATGATTCAACAAGATACAATATACAATAAAGTAGGCAAAATTCGCGCGTTGCGCAAAATAGTTTGTTTGATAAATATAAGCAATTCAAATATATTAAACGACTGAAAGAGCAAAGTTTAAATTTAATTTAATTATTGCGTACAAAATATTTGTACGTAAGATAAAATTTTTATTGAAATATCTCAAATAAATGTCCAATATGAATGTTTTCATACACATAATTGCCAAGCCTTTAGTCCATTCCAAAATCTTTGATATATCTAGACAGTTCCTCTTTTGGAACCGTATTTGTGTGCTAAGGTAGACAAATAGTTAAGGTAGACAAACATACTATCTTATCTATGACATGCTGTTTCTCTAAAACTCTTTTATATGCCCTTCTTTTTTTCCCTTCTCAAGGCTTTGAGTAAGACCGAAACTTAGTCCCTTGAACTTTCTTTTACTTTTACCAGATCTCTAACTTAGTCTATTATTTCTCTCTTGCTTACCAAAGAGTAAACTTTTGCAAAGTCAAATTTATAAATCGTTGGACATTCGTAAGTAAAATAAAATACCCTTCAAAAGTTTTGCCAGCACAAGTATATCATTAAAACTGAAAACCAAATACAAATAAATTGATATTTATTGGGTCACCTAGTTGTAAATTGATAAGTTGTACTCCCTCGTTTCATATTAAGTGTCGTTTTAGAGTTAAAATGTTATTTCATTTTAAGTGTCGTTTTGGCTTTTCAATGCATATTTATTATCAAATTTCCAATATTATCCATATTTTTAAAGCTTATTAATTACAATAGCCACATAATATAACATATTAAATAGGGGTAAAATGAAAAATTTAATGGTTTTCTTAATTTGTGTTAAATGTGTCAAACGACACTCTTTAAAAAACAGAGAGAGTAACTGTTTGTATTAAATTGTAATAACAAAATTGCATTAATTGTTATATTTTCAAGTGATACATGACAACAACAAAAAATCATAACAAAAAAAAAAGAATTATAGAAAACCATGAAATCTCTGTATATAAAAGAATTATTATTTCAAACTATCTTATATAATATAGTAAAATTTCTTATAAATATAAATAAGTTTTATTATTGTTTTTTTTTCATATCTTTATAACTTAGTCGTAAATACAAATAAGTGTATATATATAATCAATAAAAAGTTGTACATTACAAAAGTTTAAGAAAATTTATTAAATTTATGTGTATAAGTATTTGTTTTTGTAAATAATAGAATTAGTGTTTTGTAAATGATAAATTTGGTATGTAGAAGAAAAAAAAACGACACATGACACCATTCTAGGTGTCTATGTGGCAGCTTTTAGCCCACGTGACAATTTTTTAGAACTTTCTAAAAGTGTGTTACCTAAAATATTAGATAAGATTGGGTTGGACTCAAAGACAAATCACTAGANCGACACATGACACCATTCTAGGTGTCTATGTGGCAGCTTTTAGCCCACGTGACAATTTTTTAGAACTTTTTAAAAGTGTATTACCTAAAATATTAGATAAGATTGGGTTGGACTCAAAGACAAATCACTAGATTACACGTTATATTTGATATATTTTAACGATTATAAACCATTATTCGGATATTCATTGCTGATTTTTTACATTTTAAACGGTTAATATATACGAAAATGAAAATAATACATTTCATTTTTAAAATGACCCCAACTTTATTTTTAGTATGTAAAATAAGGATTCCTTTCCGTACAGTATTTTCAGACTAATTTTATGTCTTTAGTTTCTTTAAGTTTCTATTAATCAACATGATTCAAAGAATCAAAATGATTAAAAAACGACATAATATTTTTTATCTTGAACAGCCAAAAATGGATATAGAAATAATATTTTAGTAATTCTTCTCGTCCATATTGGTATCCAACTTCAGAAAAAGAACATTGCTTTTAATTTTTAAATATTTATAGTTTTTTAATATGCATAGAAGTAATTAAAACAAAATTACGTGTTATATGCTTAGGGAAAAAAAAAAGAAAAAAAAAACTCAACTCTATCTGAATAATTATGATTCAATTTTCAGTAATGGACAATGCAACAACAGAGCTACACGTTTAGTCTCATCTTATAGCTCATCTTATAGTTATAAACATTCCAACTTTATATAATAAGATTGACTATAAAACTATCAAAACTTGACAATATAGTAATTGCAAATAGATAAAATACCCCATTTAGAAAATAAATTTAGCAAGTATTGTCATGACTTGTGACACGACCAAAAACTATCCAAATACTAAGTCAGCTTTTAGAGCAAAGATAAAGTTATCCATTACTTAGGGAAGTTATTAGTTGTAAAATAGTTGTATGGTATGATTTTGATTTGACCTGAGGAGCCCTCTCGTACCGACCAGATTGTAGAGAATGGGAAATTAGAAGAAAAAGTCCAATTTTGCCCTTCAAATTCCATGTAGCTATGGAAAGTGATCCAACACAAACACACTTCATCCATGCATCTAATCTCTCTTTCTTAAGAGTAAAAATCAGACACAACCTGTGATGGCAAGTCGGTTCTGTCCTTATATATTCCCATTATAACCTCTCTCTCCCTCTCTCTCTCTCACTACCTACAGAAAAAAAAGAAAAAAAAAACACTATCTTTCTTTCTCTCAAACTTCTTCTTAACATCACTCTTTCTTCATCAAAGCAAAGGCTCTTTAAAGCTTAAGCCCATATGTCTCTTCACTATCATGTTCATAGTACCAACTTTCTCAGTACTACTACTAAAACACCTTTTCTCTCTTCTTATATCCTTAAGATCTCAGGTGACTGATGATCTCTCTTTGTCTTGTCAAAAAACACACGATCACAAACAACAACAACAAACAAAACAAACTCTTTTTCGTTTGTTGTTTATGTTTGTGATCGAAATACTCTTGTGGGTTTCATCATGATCCATTTGTTGACCAGATTTTTCGATATGTAAAAAATATAGATTTTTGATGAATTTTTTTTATTTTCCCTAGAGAACAAAAACAGAAAAACAGAGGGATGACTCTGATTATTTGAGTAATCCACGCGTGAGATATGTCTCATCATCATCAATGACTCTTCTTCCTTTCTTTGTTCTCTCTTCTCTTTGTTCAAAGCATTTCTGTATAATCATTTTTAAGTACTTTTCTAAAACTTCTCTGTTTTTTTTTATTGTTCCAAAGTATTCTATTCTTCTATTTTCCTCTTCTATGCTCTAATTACGAAATGGGTTTTTCTCTGCTTTGAGTTCGTGTGTCTCTGTTAATTTTAAAAAGCAACACAAACTAATATTCTTGGTTTCTTCTGCTTTGTTTCTATCTTTCCAATAATATTTTAGTTTAGTATTTTTTTATAAAAATGATAATGTCTGATTTTGGATTTGTTTTCGAAAGAATGTTTTTTCCAATTGTAAATGCAAATTTATATGAATTACATTATGAAAAAACCTAAATTAAACAGCACAGGAGTATGAAATTAAATATTTTAAACAACATAGGTAAACGTACAATTATAATATTATGTGTTTTTACTCTGCTAAAAATTATATTTAAAAAAAAAAGAAAAAGAAGAAAAAGGTTTCAGTTTGAATTTAGAGAATCTAGTACTCATTAGCGAATGGATTGACCTCGTATCTTATCTTATATTAAATAATTTGCCGAACACAAAAGATCTCCTTTGGAAGCCTAATAAACTAATGTTTTCTTACGACACAAATTATTACTTTACTTTTTCTTCTAATTTTTAATTTTTTTTTTTTGATAGGATCTCCTCTCAATGTGGCTAGAGACAAACCAAAAAGCTGCCCCATAACTTGTTCAAAGCTACGAACTCAAGGTCTAAATTACTGTTCAAAACTTAATACTTTGGGTTTACATATCTTTTATATATATATAAAGAGTTTAATAATATCTGTTTTTTTTCTGTGTAGAATATTTGAATGCTCAGGAAGTTAAACATGATCGTCCTCTAATCAAATGGCAACAGCTTCAAAAAGAAGATGCTCCTCAGGTGATTTTTCTTAACAAATCAAATTTCTCCCTTATTATAAGGCTTTTGTTTGTTATAATTTTTTGTCATTATATAATAATTCCTCATTAATACTTTAAATTCCCCCTAAATTTTGTCCTTTTCCTTTTTACCATGATTTATACATTTCCCCCTGGAATCTATACCTTATATTCCATAAAAAAAATAGTTCTTATAATATTTACACCGAAAGGTACCAAAACCATATATATTATGGTATAATTTCAAACGTTACCACATGCACTGATTATAATTTTGTGCATATTTTTTTAATTGTAGATTAGTATTCCAAGAAATGATAATGCAACCGAAGAAGCAGTCAAGAGAGTGAAATCGATATTGAGAGACTTAAGTGACGGTGAAATTACAATATCAGCTTATGACACAGCTTGGGTTGCATTAATAGACGCCGGAAATAAAACTCCGGCGTTTCCCTCCGCCGTGAAATGGATCGCCGATAACCAACTCTCCGATGGGTCATGGGGTGATGCTTATCTCTTTTCTTATCATGATCGTCTCATCAACACACTTGCATGTGTCGTTGCTCTAAGGTCATGGAATCTTTTTCCTCACCAATGCCACAAAGGTAAATTTATATATATTTTTATTTAAAAAATTTAGGGAAAAAATCTTTAACTTTCTGCAAAAAAATCTTTAAAACTTTTTTTAGTGGGCAAAAAAGAAAGTATACAATGTTTGTTTGTTATTAGTAACTAGAACATCAATCTTCTTTTTGGACAAGTTTTTATCTTTTTCCTATTATTATTCAAAATACTATATTTCTTTTATACAAAACTTAATATTCACAGCCGAAATATTTAACATGTCTAACTTTATATGACTATATATACTTCAGGAATTGAGTTTTTTAGAGAAAATTTTGGGAAGCTAGAAGAAGAAGATGATGAGCATATGCCAATTGGATTCGAAGTAGCATTTCCTTCGTTACTAGAAATAGCTCGAGGAATTAACATCGATGTACCGTATGATTCTCGGGTCTTGAAAGATATATACGCCAAAAAAGAGCTAAAGCTAACAAGGTATGTGTTGGCCTAAAAATATACAACTGATCATTCTATGTTTATATGAATATATGGGAGTTTGATAGTACTATATATCTATACATGGGTCCAATGAACTTCGCTTAATGCCAAAAAAGTGTTATACTCTAACGTATCTATATAGACTAAGATATGTGTGAAATCTTTTTTGTAGGATACCTAAAGAAATAATGCACAAGGTACCAACAACATTATTGCATAGTTTGGAGGGTCTGCATGATTTAGATTGGGAAAAGCTATTGAAGCTTCAATGTCAAGACGGATCTTTCCTCTTCTCTCCTTCCTCTACCGCTTTCGCATTCATGCAGACCCGAGACTATAAATGTCTCGGGTATCTGCGCAATGCCGTCAAACGTTTCAATGGAGGAGGTTCGTTAGCTAACTTGTATGATAACGCATAGCACTAGTTTTTGTTCGCTACATCTACTTTTTGTTTAGTACTTATTCTTGTGATTTTTATTTTTTCAGTTCCGAATGTCTTCCCCGTGGATCTTTTCGAACACATATGGATAGTGGATCGCCTACAACGATTAGGGATATCAAGATACTTTGAAGAAGAGCTTAAAGAGTGTCTTGACTATGTTCACAGGTTTGAAAAACGTTATATTTGTATTAACTTCATTTGTATAATTAAAGTAGTTTTTACTCTAATGATGTTATCTCAGATATTGGACAGACAAAGGCATATGTTGGGCTAGATGTTCCCATGTTCAAGACATCGACGATACAGCCATGGCATTTAGGCTCTTAAGACTTCATGGATACCAAGTTTCCGCGGGTAACCAAGAACTAATCTTTTTGCTAATAATTTTTTCACATTTAATTAAAATGCGAAATGTTAACAAGATTTTGTATATTTTTGTAGATGTGTTCAAGAACTTTGAGAAAGAAGGAGAGTTTTTCTGCTTCGCGGGACAATCAACCCAAGCAGTGACCGGTATGTTCAATCTATACCGGGCATCGCAATTAGCATTTCCAAAAGAAGAGATATTGAAAAATGCCAAAGAGTTCTCGTCAAAGTATCTGCAACAGAAACAAGAGAGAGGCGAGTTACTTGATAAATGGATTATAATGAAAGACTTACCTGGCGAGGTACGTTACGTTACAATGCAATATAAGACCAAATTTTACAAATGGTTCCAAGAAACATTTTACATTTTTTAACACTTTAGCACTACATGCCGTTTAAGGGTCATCTGATGGTGAAAGAAGACGACAAAGCGTGTTTGGCTTCTTTTGTAACAAAATTTGATATAATGTTTATTTGCATGTTAGATTGGGTTTGCTTTAGAGATTCCATGGTACGCAAGCCTGCCTCGAGTAGAGACGAGATTCTACATTGAGCAGTATGGTGGAGAAAACGACGTTTGGATTGGCAAGACTCTTTATAGGTAACTTTCTCATTTTCTTTAAATCTAGCTATACTGCAAAAATTGCATAGACCAATGAATGCAAAACACGTGCGTTGCACTGATGTCAAAGTGCATGCATGAGATGATCATGCATGTATGTGTGGGAAAGGGTATTTTGGTCATCTTATTTATTTATTTATAACACCTAACAAATATAATTTGGATGAACTGAATCCAACTTTTTTTTGGGGTAATTAATTAGACTTAGTTTTACAAAAGATATATGTTATTGTCTTTTTCTATGTTTTAACAAAAGTTTTTTGTAGATGTAATTTCTCTTTTTTTTATCAAGTGCAATTATATAATTATAATTTTGAGATAAAGAAACTAACTAATATATAATATGATGGTGGAGGATGTGCAGAATGCCATATGTGAATAATAATGAGTATCTGGAATTAGCAAAACAAGATTACAACGACTGCCAAGCTCTGCATCAACTCGAATGGGACACATTCCAAAGGTAATTGCTTTCTCCACTCTTCATTTTTTTTTTCTTTCAATAGTTATTATGGCTTTAAGTGGCTTACACTTTTATTTTCATTGTATTTTAGAAAATTTAATAAAATAATAAATTTAATTAGTGGCTGAAAATACCAAAACGTTGGTGTGTTCTTTNTCTTTCAATAGTTATTATGGCTTTAAGTGGCTTACACTTTTATTTTCATTGTATTTTAGAAAATTTAATAGAATAATAAATTTAATTAGTGGCTGAAAATACCAAAACGTTGGTGTGTTCTTTTGTACAAATATAATCATTTATATAATCTGTACGTAGGTGGTATGAAGAGAAAAGGTTAAGTGAGTGTGGTGTAAGCAGAAGTGAGCTTCTAGAGTGTTATTATTTAGCAGCTGCAACAATCTTTGAAGCAGAGAGGTCGCATGAGAGAATGATTTGGGCTAAGTCATCTGTATTGCTTAAAGCAATATTTTCTTCTTTTGGTGAATCCTCTGAATCAAGAAGAAGCTTCTCCGATCAATATCATAATCATATTGCCAATGCACGACCACATCAATTCAATGGCAGGTAAATATATTTGCTCTTCTAAAATGATGTGTTTTATACTTTCCTATTGCCAATTAGTGTTTTGATAATAATTAATATGGCCAAAATCATAATATCAAGATGGTAATCATTTGGGTGATTCCACCAAAATTATTGATTTGGGCATATTTTATGAAATATTTGAAAATTATTTAGAAATGATTGATTGATTTAATTGTTGATTCTTTTNATGGCCAAAATCATAATATCAAGATGGTAATCATTTGGGTGATTCCACCAAAATTATTGATTTGGGCATATATTTGAAAATTATTTAGAAATGATTGATTGATTTAATTGTTGATTCTTTTTAGCGATTTCAACAAAGTTATTTGAGGAAAAATTTTCGCATTGATTTAAATTTAATCTTTTTAAAAAACTCGTTTGACCAGTTTCTTCTTCTTTTTAAATGTCACTTTCATCGAACTGATGTGTAGACAAATTTTTCAAATAGCGTTTTCTGCAAAAGAAAGAAAAAAAAAATTACCATTTTACATGCATGTATTTTAATTGGTTAGGATAAGATATCAATTCCCATTCGATATAAACGTTTAAAGCNTATCAATTCCCATTCGATATAAACGTTTAAAGCTGGTCAAGTTTTAACAACAAAACAAAAATTGACACCTGGAAGCCGAAACCGTAAGAAATGAAAGTTCCAATACTAGAAACAAACAAAGTAAAACTTTAGATTTATATGTGTTTCTCTGATACGTGATATTTTGAAAATGTAAAATTTAACTAAAGTCAAAAAGAAAAGAAAGTTCTGGTAAAATCACGTGATTGACTAATTTGTTTGTTTTTCTAATAAAATTATGCATGGTGGATATGAACAACTTTTAGGAGCATGATGAGATTGGACCGACCAGGATCGGTTCAGGCGAGTCGGCTTGTCGGAATCTTAATCGGAACTTTGAATCAAATGTCCTTTGATCTTTTCATGTCTCATGGCCTTGACGTTAATAATCTCTTCTATCAATCCGTACGTCTCTCTATCTATCTTGTTAAATCAGACACATCATAACATGTTAATTAGTACGTTTACTACAATTATCTCATGTCATAAATCAACACCATGACACATGAAAAGGTTCTTATCTATCGTATGTTATGTTCTTATAATAAAAAGGTTTATCAAGAACAATTAACTATAGTTTTCAAAGCAAATATAAGAGTATTATCAAACAATATTGCTCTATACGGT
>OVAP01003227.1:0-17200 GCA_900406295.1 Aurinia saxatilis
CTTGTTGGTCGATCCAGGAGTGGTTCGTGGTCTGGAGTGATCATGGATCGACCGATCCTTGCTCTTCAGGTCGATCTGAATGACATGTTTTCAGTAAAACAGTCATATCTTCTTGACCGCTAATCAGAATGACTTGAAACCACCGCCAAAGTGAAGCTAACTCAATTTTCTATGTTGTGTCAAAATTTGAGATTAAAATTCATACGGAAAGATCTTCATCTGACACGATCTTTAAGGTATTTGAGACTGGTTCTGCATTGTTATTCCACTTGTTTGCTTTCTTTTTCCTCAAATCTTCATTACAAAGCTTCCATTCAAGCTCCCATGCATTAAACACCTGTTAAGACTCTAAACAAACCAAAAGACTCGAAAAACAAAGAAAAAACAAGGATTAAAACATGTAAAAAATGCAATATATAAAAAAACTAGGATATATCATACTATAGAGCATATTTTGGCTACAACAAAACCTCTCAAGAACATAGGACCCAATTCAAAATACATACCTTTTATTTATCCAAAAATGAGTCACTAAACAAAGGCTACATCTTTATCAACGTTAAAGATATGCTTAAGCTAGAATGAAAAACCCGAACTTACATAAAATTATAATATATTCTCCTTCGTTACACTTTGTGCCATAAAAAAGCCACTCTGTTAGTTGTCACTGTTTCCAAAAAAATAATTTTCACTGCTTAAAATTTTGCAATGACCCATATTTCTAATGCTTCATTTTGGAAATATGGCCAAGTCGGTGGTCTCAGTAATACACCCAACAGCTCCGAAGCTTGAAAGGCGAAGATAATGTTATCTAGGTAGTGGCTCACCATACTTTTCATGGACCAGATTATACTTCCTATTTATCAAGTCATACATGTTTAAGTAAATCGAGCCTTCTGTGTATCCATTTGGGAGAAGTCAAACAATGCCCATATATTTCTAGAGATGTGCAATCAAACAACACATGGATGATACTCTCATCCTTTAAGCCATAAATCTAGCATTTAAATATAATCATTATGCCTCTTGCCTTGATTTTATCCACCACCGGAATGGCTCCACTTAGAGCTTTCCAGAGAAAGTTCTTAATTTTAGCAGGATCTTGATAGTCCAAAACCCTTCTTTAAGTTCATTTAGAGATGGTTGAGTTGAATCTTCTTATATGAGGACTTGGTTTTCTGTCTTTGCTTGCTAATCAGTAGCCCGGTTTAACTATATAAACACCACTCCTATTGTATTCGTAGACCAAAAAATCGTCCAAAGAAACTATTGGTTTCCTAGCAGTTATAATGTTGAGATCTATGGGGACAAACATGTCTCCCATATCCTTATTCCAACTCTTATTCCTGGATCAGTGAGGTCCTTGGCTAACAAGTTTAGATTTAAAAATGTGTTTCTTCATTAGAGGAATTCTTAGTCTTACCTCACCTTGGATCCAAAAATCAGACCAAACAACTCTTTTCCTCAATCCAGTTTGCAATACGATCATTCCATGAAAAATACTCCTCCAAGCAAAGGAGGGTCCCTGGCCACTTTCATCATGTAATAAATGTCCTTGATCAAAGTATCGACTCTTATACACTTGTGCAAACATGTTGTAGGAATTTTGCACAATTGGCCAACCTTGCTTAGCCAAGAGAGCTGAGTTGAAGCACTTCAAATATTTGAATCCCATATCTCCATTTTCTTTGGTTAGACACAGCTTCTCCCTATGATATATCCTAGCTTTTACCGGTTTTCATACTAATAATTATCTATATTTTAGAATCTATATATGATTATTAGAGTCCAAATAAGTCATTTTATATACATGGATGAGTTTTGGGGCTTTGGTGTAATTTAGAAGAATAATGGAGCATAAATGGATCAATCTTGAAAGAGAAGAAAATGAGACGAAAAACAAATGGAAAATCAGAGAAGGGTATCGATCGACACCAGACGCATATTTTCAGCAATTTCCATTTTGCTCAAGATCAAGAAGATTTCCATATTTCTTTTGGAAAATTAGATTTTTTAATTTAGCATTTCTAAAATTCATCCTAGTCTCTATAAATACGATGTTTTGGTAATTGTTTAGGCTCATGCATTAATTCATTATTGAGAGAGTTTTAGTGAGAGGATTTTCTAAGGCTCTTGAAAGGTTGGTTTGCGAAGGCTCTTTCGCAAGGAGGTAAATACATTTTACTCAAGTCCATTGCTCTGGCTCTCCCGGTCTATGCGATGTCTTGCTTCAAACTCTTTAATGACCTTTGTAAAAACTCACTAGTGCTATGATCGAGTTTTGGTGGAGTAGTAGGCAGAATCGACGTAAGATATCTTGGAATAAACTTTTCTGAAAGAAAGAAGATGGAGGCCTTGGTTTTCATGACATAAAAAGTTCAATCATGCCCTTCTTGTAAACAAGCATGGAGAATTTGGTATGAACCTCGATCTCTTCTTAGTCCATTTTTCATGAGCCGGTATTTCCCCAATGGTTTCTTTATATATGTTAGGGAGGGTCCTAGACCGTCTTACGCATGGAGGAGCATTTTCCATGGTCGAGAAATTATGCCAAGAGGTCTACAACAAGTTACTGGTAATGGTCTATTCATTGATTACGGTTTGGTACTCTAACTGGCTACCTAAGCCATATCCAAGGCCTCCAATGGGTAATCCTGATCTTGAAAGAGTGGACATTATTTTGGTTTCAGGCCTCATAATACATGGTCGATGGAATGAACCTGAGATACAAAGGCTTTTTGTTCTACAAGATCCTGCTGCAATCCTTCGTGAGGATACATGTATTTGGAGGATAACAAAATCATGCTTGAAAAGTTGGTAAGTAATTGATGAATTTCTTACCAGCTTTTCAAGAACAACCTCTTCCAACCAGTTCGGTCCTGTATTTGGAAGGTTAAAACATCTCCCAAGATAAAACACATTCTCTGGAAAGTATTGTCATGAGCTTTGGCAGTAAAGAACCGTTTACAAACTCGTAGCATTATGATGAATCCTATCTGCTCAAAACCTGTAATCTCTCTAGAGAAATGATCAGCCACATTCTTTCCACATGCTCGTTAGCACATGCGGTTTGGAATCTGACACAAATCTCGTTTGCGGACACATGTTTCTCCAACTATGTTACCTTTGTGAACATGTTCCATATTTTGCGGTGTCATTCTCTTCACTCAGTCTATCCTAAGGTCCAACAACCTATACCTTGGATTTTATGGCATCTATGGAAAGCGATGAAGGCCTTTGTTTTTCAATAACAAAGATTCGATAGTCACTGTATCTTCTCGCGTGCCATTGAAGAAGCAGAGATCTGGGTTGAGTTAAACAACGCGAAGACAAATACCACTGTGACTACACCTACATAGATTACAGCACGAGGACGGTGGCAACTTCCTACAAATCAAATTCTCAAGTGCAACATTGGATCCTCCTGGGTAAATGCAAACAATAATTGTGGCGCTTCTTGGTTGACTAGAGATCATATGGTTCAAGTTTCACATCACAGTTGTAAGTCCTGCTCCTTCATACCTTCAACGTTAGAAGCGGAACTACACAATCTGCATTGGGCAACCGAATGTATGAAATACTTGTGGTACAATCGGGTGGTTATTGAAGTCTCCTCTCCCTCGTTATTTCAAAAGTTCCAGTCACCGAAGAGCTTCCCAAGATCTGCTTATGTCCTAAAGAACATCTATTCCGCCATGAATGACTTGGATAATTGGCAACTCAAAGTGGTTCCATCCACAGCCAATACCATAACCCTATCTATCGCGAAGAGTGAGACAACTGAACATAGGTATCAGTCATACATAGCTCGAGGAGAACCAACATGGTTACATCATACCATTCGAGATGAAGCTAATAACAGTCAATAAACATCTACCTTGCTTTGTTCTTACTCCTTTGTTCTCCTTTCCTTCTTGTAGCTATCTACATGTTTTCTTGCAGTGCTAGTATGGGTTGGACTTTTTGGCTCATGACCATTTAGTTTTTAAAGGCCCTTGTGCATGCCTCGTGTTTTTTTCTTTTCTCCAAATTATGTACGTCGTACACCACTTTATTTCCATTCTTTATATAATAGTCTCCGCATTAGAAAAAAAAAAATCTTATGAGATTCCCACATCACTATTGAAATTGTTATATTATTATTATTAGAAAAATTAACTAGAATATGGTTAATCTTTTGAATAATTACTAGTTTGGGGTGTCTCTCATATACTTACTAGTTTGGTGCTAATCTTTTGAAAAGACCATTTACCCATATTGAACAACATAATCACAAAAATGCCATTCTGATTTTAATAAAAAATAAAAAAACATTCTTATTAAACATTAGAGATTATTATTTAATTTGAAAATAGTAAAATCGTTATTTCATTGTAAATTATTATTACTAGTTACTAGTATACATCGATGAATCAAAACATACATAAAAACTATGTTTATATATAAAAAAAAAAAATCTGATTTGATTTTATCAAAACATAAATCAAAACTATGTTTATACAAAAAACTATGTCTACTATCTACCACAAATAACCAATATGTGTTGTCAAAAAACAACCTCTCACAAACTAGATTCACTTCATGATCCATTGATTGAATTTTTTTTGATAAACTATTGATGGATTGAAAAAGAAATAAAAACTTTTGAACCAGAGAAGTTATGGCTGCCCATGAGTTTTGGGAGATAAGTTTAGTTATTTTCCCACCTTATATTTAGGTTAAAATACAGAGAAACAAAAAAAATTAGGTAAAAATTTCTCTACTTTAATGACAGATTTTTGGATGGGTAACAAATTTATTTAAAAGCTATGAACGTAAATAAAACTGTCACCATTGCCCCAAAAATCTGTCATAACGTCGGAGCCAATCCATTTATGTTTTTTCCAGACTTATTAGTCTTCTTCAGTAGCAAACTTGTGTATATATCAGTCGTCACAAAACCCGAAAATAATAAGTCTGTGACCATGAGAAGTCTTAAGTCTATCAATAGGTAAAATAAGTCTGCCAACCAAAAAACAACTCTACCAACCCAAAACAAATCTGTTGTGTCATGTCACGACTTATTAAATAAATCTACCAAGTAAAATAATTCTACCAACTTAAGACATAAATCTGTTGAACCAATCAAATCTGTTGTGTCATATCACAGACTTACTTAAATAAATCTACTAACGAAATTAACTCTATGATCGAATAAAAATCTGTCATCAAGATCACGATAGACTTGTTTTCGGGAGATTAAATTTCCAAATAACTCTGTCAATGTTCAAATAAATCTACCATAGTTCAAATAAATATGTCGTGTCGTGTAACATATTTGTTTGGTGATGTGACATTTTAAAATAATGACATTTCTGTAAATATATTTTTTGTGAAGGGTACTATGGGTGTGAGAACATAAACTAGTAATTAACAAAATATTTGCACAATTCTAATCATTTTACAATAAATTAACCCTATTCTATTAAATAACCTTTATTATTATTATTTATTCAATTTTTGCCTTTTAAATCTTAAATTAAAATTTCAACACAATGTGCATTAATAGGAATAAGTTAAGTTGATTCAAAGTAATTTTCTTCAATGTCATTTTTACGTTGAAAAAGGTGTGTTCAAATTTAGATAATAATAATGTTCCTAGATATAAATTTTTCCATTTGGCATCTTTGCATATTACCAAACACCTATCTAATCTCAAATTAAAGCTTAGTTAATATAAAGAGGATAATGATCGCTTCTTTAGAAAAGCTAAGAAGCAAGGAAACAAAACTCGCACAGATAGTTGTTCTTAGAATAATAGAAGAAAATTGAGGGATTAGGAGCACTATTATTACAATATGTCAACATCTTTTCTTATATATTATTACATATATATAATATTTGACAAAAAAAAAAAAAAATCACGACTAGATTAATTAAAAATTCAATTGGGAATGTTATGATGATAGAGAGTTTTTGTCCAGATCATCCATTTCAAATGTCAACTAAATTCCGGTAATTTCCACACACTTGTCCGTACTTGCCTATAAAACCATACACACCCTCATAAAACATATCTCAAAATTCAACATTAATGCTCTTCATACCACAACACAACACAAACACTCTTATAAACTTTTGACCTTTTAGAAGAAAGCATATAATTATATTTTCGGGTAATCTATTATATTATGGCGGAGGAATTTCAATCGTCGGCAGCGATTTGTGGTGGCGGAGGAGGCGGCGCGTGGTGGAACTCTCCAAGGAGCGTTATGTCTCCTTCGGATCATTTCTTGTCACCTTCTTTCGGAGCTGTAGTCACTTCCGACGATTTTGGTTCTCAAGAGAATAATATCAAAACTAGGATGACTTGTACCGACAACAACATCGTTTTCGGGCAGCGCGAGGCGGATTCCGACAGTGGAGGAAGTACGGTTACGATAGACTCGACGCTGCAGATGATGGGTCTAGGGTTTTCCTCAAACTCTTCTTCAGATTGGAACCATAACATTTTGTAAATTCTTTAACAAAAACCCTAGCTTGTTTTTTACCTTTCATTAGTATTCATGAGATCACTTTTGTTTATTATTTCTTTGTATTTTCAGACAAGAAGACTTAAACTCAAGCTTCATAAGGAGCTCACAAGATCAAGATCAAGGTCAAGGATTCTTATCCACAACTAGTTCACCTTATCTTCTTAATCCAGCTTGTTCTTCATCTTCATCAACTTCTTCTTCCTCGGGCTTGTTACGTACCTTTTATGATCCCGAACCAAGTCCTTACAACTTTGTCTCTACCACAAGCGGTCCAATCAACGATCCACAACTCTCTTGGGCTAACAAGACAAATCCTTATGGACTAATTAACAACTTCTCTAACAACACAAACTCTCGACCCTTTTGGAATTCTTCATCAACCACTAACTTAGACAACACGGCGGCGAATATATTTGTAACCACTCCGCAGATAATCTCAACTCGTCCTGAAGACAAAACCAAGGTAATTAATTAATCACATATATTTCTTAATCTTGTCACAATAAAAGCTTTTATTTGCTAAATGATGATATGGTTTTTTTTTTTTTTTTTTTTTTTTTTTTTTTTTTGGGGAAAAANTTTTTTTTTTGTTTGTGGTGAAGAATCTGAAGACAAAAGGTCCGAGTGAGTCTTTGAAGAAAACAAAGGATAATGAATCTGCCGCAAAGAAAGCAAGACTCGCCACGCCTTCGCCGCTGCCAACTTTCAAGGTAATAAAATCATATAAGTCAAGATTTGTTTCTAGCCTCTTATTTTAATTTTGATTTCTTGTTTGATAATGTGGAGTGTATATTGTAACAGGTGAGAAAAGAGAATCTAAGGGACCAGATTACTTCATTGCAACAACTTGTTTCGCCTTTCGGAAAGGTAATGATTTATGTGTTTATTTTATTTGGCTTAATATATAAACAAAAGTGTTTTTTTTTCTTGGTTAGGTTTATGTATTGAGCTGTTTTATTTTTGTGTTACTTTGTGTTGATTTTCAGACAGATACTGCATCTGTTCTCCAAGAAGCTATAGAGTACATCAAGTTCCTTCATGACCAAGTCACTGTACGTTTCTTAAATCTTATTACCCGATAAACCCTAGAAACTACCAAATATTAAAGATAATAATGTTTATAAATACAGGTTCTAAGCACTCCGTACATGAAACAAGGTGCCTCGATCCAACAACAACAGCAGGTTATATATTAATTACTCGATGTAGTGTTTTGGTTTGTGTCCAACTTTGGACGTTTTCAGGATAAATCTTGTTTAGCTAAGTACTAATTGAGTATGGATTCATGCAGATATCTGGGAAAGCGAAGGATCAAGATGGAAATGAGAATCAAGAACTAAGAAGACATGGGTTGTGTCTTGTCCCTATATCAAGCACGTTTCCGGTGGCTAATGAAACAACCGCCGATTTTTGGACACCAACCTTTGGGGGCAACAATTTCAGGTAGAGACGATAAACTTATATCACACTGTTCTTGATCAGCATCAAAATACTTATTATTAATGTCTATAATAATAAAAGAAATTATAAAAGAAAATTCGTAAGTCATGATCAAAGATTGAATCATTACTTGGAGAAAAAGTAGAAATGGAAGAAGAAGGTGACTCTTCAAAGGTGGGCAGAGGCCACAATGGTGTTGGAGGGGACCAACTAAAAGCAAGCACGATTTAGGGCTAAGAAAAAATGGGATTATTTATTATAAATTAATAGGTTCTGTTAGGAAAAAAGTTTTTTTAAAAAATACTAGTATACTTTAACTAATCATGTTATATATGAAATAATTAGGCTAAATTCGTTTTCTAATTACGCACAGGTAATTAGAGGGCATGGTTGTCAAGACGGATGGGAACATATGCTAAATTCAGCTTGAAGACTCTTAAGCATGGCAATAATTTTAATGTGTTTTCTTCTTTTTATTTTAATTAAATATTTCTTTTGGGGGTTTTATCACTGAATTTAGCAGATATGGGTTGTTTATGTTAAAGAACCTTTTGTTCCTATCCTTGTTCTTGAATATATATATACATATTTTTGCCGTTAGTGCCTTTATGTTTTTTAGTCACTTATTAAAGATGAAGAACATGATAATTGGTTGTTAAGTCACGTTTTTAATTCCTGTACGTACATATACCTGATTTTTTTGTTACAGAATCGAATTTTTAAGGTGATGAAATATCAATAATATAAATAATATGTATTAAAACGGGGGAATTTAAAACAATACAATTTTTGCTATACCACTTTTCTAAAATATCATTGAAAGGATAAAAAATTTTAAATATCTTTTTTAAAAATGTAAACTATTTATAGGGTTTCAGGTTTTAGAGTTTCAAAACCCTAAACCTAAAATCCTAAACCCAACAAATATTTTCATCTCTAACAAACCCGAAATCCCTAAAATATAAATTTTAAACTCTAATAGTTATGAAATCTTAAATCATAATTCTATAAGGCTTTAACCCTAACCCTTGAACCCTAGAAACCCTAAATCAATCACAACCTTAAGCTGTAAGCTCTAACAAATTTGTCATTTGTAAAGAGAAATAGTTTTGTTAAATGATGATAGTTTTGATTTTTTTTCGTCGTCCGCAAATCTAATCTCTATTACATATCATTTTTATTTCAGTTAAATGAGCACCCCACGGTGCAGCAACACACAGTACAAACTATTTTTAAATCGATCATATGAACACTTCTTACGGATAAGTACTCCACGGTGCAACTCTCCCCATAATACAAATCCACGACGGACGGTTCCACCTGCATCAACACCTATGATGGATAGCTCTCTCCGTTCCTCATGAAACCATGGCAAACGAATTCGCATGCATCATTGTGGACCTCCGTTTATTTTGTGCATCTTTTAATCTGCAAAAACTGTATCCTATGAGGATTAAAAGCCATAATAGAAGCCTTTAACCCCCTAACAACTAAGGGGCTTCCACGTTTTCAAAATATTTTAGAATTGGTATTTTTGAAAATGAAGATGTCACAAGTGATATTTTTCAAAATTCCTTAATACATTTTTATGGTAGCAACAAATTACATGCCATTATAGTAAATATAAACAAGTAATATTATTCTGCTAAAACTCTACATGTTATCATTGTACATTGCTAAAAACTATGTAACAAATAATGTATTTACGGATTTTTTTGTCTATGAAAACTATTTGAATTGGTTGGAAGTTTTCAATATTTTGTAATCTGATGGGGATTTAGTTTTCACCCAAAATAATCCTCCAAATGCACATGTTTTGGCAGTAGTACTTAGGGATCACAACCATCCACAGAGAAAGAGTTACTACGCTCCCTAAATATTTAAAACCAACAATATAATTCAGAATCGGTCAATAACATGTTTTTTCACCATTTTCCAACTTTATAGGTGGGAGATAAATTTTTATTGTCTTATAGTGTTGGCCCAATATTAAATTGCTTAAATATTTCTATATCAGGTTTAAGGGTTTGAATTCTAAAGTATAAATGTAGATTAAGAATGCACAATCTTAACAAATATCTAGAGTGAAAGAGGTCCAAAGTGCTACATGTAGAGCCGATGAGTTGTAATGTGTTGCATTTATTTTCCATATTAGCCTAGGTTTATAGTCTTTTTATCATCCATTTATTTGCATAAACCACCTTACATTGCATCATTTATACTTATTTCTCATAAACTTTATTTAAGATTGCATCTTTTAGAAAAATATTTCCTCCGTTTCATTTTATAAGTTGTTTTGACGGTTTTTTTTTTGTTTCAAATTATAAATAGTTTAAAAAAACCAATGCAAAAATTAAAACTTTTAATTAAAAAATAAAAAAATCACACATTAACTTTAATTCTATTAAATAAAGAGACAAAAATTACTTTTTAGTAGATATTGTGAAAAAGTAAAGGTTGTCGCTTTTTGCCAGAACGACTTATATAATAAAACAGAGGGAGTAGCATTTTGCATATGCATATTCATGTGCATTAGGTACCAAACTGGGAAAAAATCAATGGAGCTTCTCAAGATACTTAGGAGCTTTCTATGAAGGCTCTAGATGAGTTTGGTGAAGTTTTGAAGAGTTTGTAACAAGTTAGACCACTTGAGCAAATTGAGCTAAAAGGCTAAATCCGAAGGGTCTTAGACTGAAGCTGAAATGGAGGTCCTAATCTCATTCAATGGAGCTGAAATTTTTGTGGAGACATGGAGGAGTGAGTTAGATTGCCATGGGACTTGAAATCACCTGATTTTAAAATCATATGAGGAAGTTGTTGGGTTTACATTGAAGACTGGTTTTGGATGCGACGAGATGGAGCTAGAGAAGAGTTGCCAAACCGAGCATATCAATCGGGCACCAAGTAGTGCACCACCCTGGTCTGAATACCAATGCATTTCTTTTCCTGTTATAAGCCCAACTTGGCTATGTAACCGGCGAGAACACAAGGCACCTCCCCAGTTGCAAGCTCAATTTTGCTTTGTCCCGGTTTGGCCCTAAACCGGCCAACTGAACCGGAATTTTCCGGTTTAATGTCCAAACCAAAGTGATTTTCTTCCCCAAACCAAAACCTAAATTTTGTTCTTGTTTCCCTAGTATAAGTACATATGTTAGTCATTTTATTTTGGATAAGCTTTTTGTTATCTCAAAACCTAAATACCTTGTAATACTTTGATTTCTTTGAATGTTTATGGGATTTTAAGATTTGATCTTGGCTTAATTAAACTCTTAAACCCTTTTTTAATTATGTTTACTCTAGATTTTCTTATTACTTTTGTTCATTTAATTATGTGTGAGTAGTTTCATAGTTGGCTCTTGAGTTTAGTAGATTTAGGATGAGTAACTAGTGGTGATTTGGGTTGGGTAATCATAGATCATTAAGTATAAGTGTAGTCAATGCTAGCTTTAACTTGATAAATTAAGGTTTAGAACTTATGCAATTTCTCGCCCGAAAGGTGTTTGATGAAATGCGCAAGATACTTTTACATAGCTTTTCTTTTCTAGCCAATGAAAATTGATATTAGGGTGATTAGTGGTAAATTGAGCTTGATTATTAATGCTTATTGATAAGCAATTTTGCATTGAAAGGTTAGTAAATTGCTAGATTAGTAAAGTGATTAAGATCACGAAAGTGAACCAGTCAATAGTTAGTGTCTCAATATCTATGATAGAACTTAATTAGTATCCAATCACCATTAGTTGCTTGTTACTTAACATATATCGTGCGCTAGACTCAATGACCAATGCCTTTATTAATTTGTCAAAAAAACGTTTTTAGCTCTAGTTAATTGTTTCTTTTGTTTATTACCTTGTTTAATTGCTTATATTAGTTTAATAATTGTTTTGAATTATTGATTTGATCATTTAGTTAAATTTTTAATTAGATCACTTAGTTATTTGCGTGTTTAGAATTTCAAAAAAAAAAACCAAAAAAAATCTTTGATTTTTGTTTAGCTTAATTAGATTCTATCATGCTTGGTGAGTTATTGTACTCTCCCTTGGATTCGATCATATGCTATGCTACAACAACTAGTTGTTATTAGTAGGCTTATTGTTAATTGATTGTGTAAAGTCAATTTATATATGTTTCAAGTTTTTGTTTGTAAATAAGTTCATTTGAATGATTTAAAATCATACATAATAGGTGTAAACCTGACAATGAAAAAAAAACAACATATGTGATAATTGAACCATATATTATTTTTAAGAAAAAATCAGATTAACAGATTTCAAATCATGATAGTATTGTATATATGTAGTTGCCGGAAAACTTGTGAAACCGAACCAGAAAAAAATTCCGAAAACATGAAAAAACGGGAAAGGCGATTTGAAATCTCAACCAATTCTATAAAATATTTTACAGAAACGAAAATATATTTACTTAACCCAAATAATCGCCATGTACTGCAAAAACTCTATGTAGTTCAAGGATCTCATTATAAAACCATGACAACATTCAGACAGCACCCCTGAACGGATCTAGGAACTAATACTACAACACTCTCGAGCAAACAGAGACTTACTTTGTAGAGAGAAAATAACTTTTGTGTTTATATGTAAAAGTTTTTCAGCGAGAAAGCAGATGACAAAAACTATAGATATAACTAGGCAGAGGAAGAGTGGTTTGAGTTTAGTATGTGGGCTAGTGGCTTCCACAAAAATCAATCAAGTGGAAGACTCGGTGAAGGGGAAGATTCGATAAGTTGTTGAGCAATTCACAAAACTTGGTCTAAAAGACTAATTCAAAATATGTTAAATGTTTGAACCAAATTGTAAAATCAGTGAATTTATGAGATTTATAGTTATTTGACCCAAAAGAACATCTTTTGTGGGTCTTTGACCCATATTCACTAAGATTTAAAACGTAACCCTTGCACAGCCTGATCTAGTTTGACCTGGTGGCGGCTCCTCTCCCACCACACAAATTTTGGATATATATATATATATATTTATATATATATATATATATAAATATTCTCATATATAATCATGAAAGTTATTTTCTCAATGAAACAATTTAATTTGCTACCTCATTTACCTTCTTTTCCAACACATTAGACTCATTCCATATTCAACTCAATCAAAGTTTTTCACATTCAACACAATAATAAAGTCATATAACCTTGACACACTTGAATGAAAAATCCAACATATCCATGTAGAAATATGTGTCTATGGATTCAACTTTTTATAGGTTCGATTAGAATTACTGTATATAGTGAAAACTTGGTAGTGGAAGCCAGTAGACAACCGGCCCACTGCTTCCTACTTTATGATTTGAATATACATGGTTTGGGGTATATATATACTGAAAAATATATACTAATCTGACATTCAACATCATTCATGTTTACAGAGAAAGAAGACATTATTTATATATTAATACAAATACTTGTATGGGTGTCTAATCTATCAAATGTCACTATACATGCAAGAATTGAAATCTTAATATCAATCTTTATAAAGTAATAAATAATTCTCATTCCTGATTAGCTGTCTATTCGAAATATTAAAAACTTCCCTTGCATACATAATTTACTACTACGTTATTTCTTGGATTGCACCCTATTCAGGATGTTGGTTAATTTTCTCTAAAGTTTAAACCAAAGAACATAGCATGGAGAGCCAGCCAGAGTTAAAGATTCGAATACGTAAAAAATTGGAGGAGAAGGTCCTTCGCTTTGTGATATTTGGTGGCTCGTTTATTTTACCTAACAAACAAAATCATTCTAACTATAGAAATAGTTTTGGAATTGGATATTACATTAGAAAGATACTCACTCCGTTTTTTAAAGAGTGTCGTTTTGATTCTTTGCACACAAATTAATAAAACATATTAAAAATTCTGTTATACCCCTAAATAATAAGTTGTCTGTTCGTATTCTTCTTTGTTTTGAGGTTAAAGTAAAAATTTAGCATTAAAAGTTGTATTGAAAAATAAAAACGACACTCTTTCTGAAACAGAAAAATAAGTCTAAAACGACACTATTTAAGAAACAGAGGGAGTATTAAAATAGGAAAAACACGAATATATTTCAACTCGAAATAACTTCTACCTGAAAATTCGAATCACTGGTTTCAATTCTTGATTGATTAGAATCAATTTTGTAACAGATTTTAACATGCCACGCGCCAAAATAAATGAGGATTTAATATAATGTAAAATGAATATAAAAGACAAAAGAAAACATTATGGGCATAATTTTTAGTCTCTGAGATGTACAATAAAGGACGAACAAGTTTCATCTTTTTTGCTTTATGTGAAAACAAGTTCTTTAGTGGCTTCAGCTATACGCTTCGTTTGATTGAAGCTTAAAGCCTTATTCCTTTTTATGTAAAAAATAATAAAAATATCTGTATTCTAATTTTGTTATGCTATCAAGAATCACAAAGACACACGGCTAAGTTTCCTCTAAAGGGGTTTTTTCTTCTTATATTTTATTAAACTAAGGAAAAATTACATAGCTTACCGGAGATCTTCAATAACGTTATGCAAATAGAATCATTGGATGCGTGAATTTATAATGATCTGTTAGATATGACCATTGTAAATTTATCTATGTAATAGTTCCTTATCAACCTATATATTAATTGAGAAGCCTTTTAAGTGGTTTTTGGCTTATATGTCATCACAAAGAATGATATAACTCTTACGTGTCTTCGAAAAACTCTTTCTATGTCAGATAATCAAATTTCAAGGATGCGACTTTTTTTGGAGAATGGATCGACATCTTTGTGCAAAAAAATCAGTCTTTGTGGTTTTTGGAATCTCTAACTCGAAGAATTAAATATGTTCCTCTCACAAAATCGACGGTGTCTCTCTTTTCAATTTCTCAAAACGGTGAAGATGTGAAGAAGATGATTTTTTTGGCTTACTTGGATACAGTTTGATGTTTCGTTCTGATTTTAATGTTTCATTCTACAACAATGATTTTGAGTTTCATTTTTCATATGTGTGATTGACCTCGATTTGTCAATGTTATATCTTATATTAATGAAGATTCTCATGTTCTTTTGTTGTTTCAGTTTTCTTTAATTGTGTGGGCTAGAATTCACACACAACAAAAAACTTGTCAAACGGATCTCTTAAGGGATCATCGACTCTAACTCTGTGAATCGTTCAGAAAGTAAAGGCAGAAGAACAAAGAACAAGAGAAGGAAGTGGGGTCGTTTTATTGATCGTAAAGAGAATTATTGAATACAAGCTATTAAGACGTAGGCTATTTGAGAAGATCAGGATGTGAAAGATGATCTCAGACCTACGACCTTAGATCCTATATATATTCCTAGCTAAACCGCCTTGGGGCCCAAGCTCCTTGTGGGCCGTCTTTCCTTTTCCTTCGATGTACTTCCCTTTCTCGGATAATCTTCGGGCTTGTTTCCTTTTCTCCGAGATGTACGGATGATACTGGCTCTCAAATCTTCTTGCTTGACGGCGCTCGGATTACTTCGTAGGGTTGTCGTGATGAAAGACAGAAATGGGCCCACGACATGGAATTGGGCTGTTCGGCTAGCTAGGAATGTTTCTGGGCCCACGAGATTGTCCGATAATCTCGTGAGTCGTATGTGTTCGGATGACGACCTCACTAAAAACCTTGGTAAGGAAAACCACGTGGAAAAAGACCTTACCGAGGTAATAGGAGTGTGATCACGGATATGAAATGCTCTTCGTGGGTCTTCCGATTGTCGATGGTTGTAAACGTTGATCAATCGGGACCCACGTGATGACTTGGGTCGCGAAACTCAAATGAGAACAATCATGCGGGCCACGCATGGTTACTTGTCCGCAAGACGTGTCGAGAGACGTTGTCGAGGGAGTCATGGCCCGCAGATGTTAAGGGAGAAGTCGTGGCCCATGAGCTACGTTGCAACGTAGCTTGCAACCCACGCGATAAGTCGAGGCCCGCGAGCTATATTGCGATGTACCTCGCGACCCACGCGATGACTTGTGGCCCGCGAGCTATGTTGCGATGTAGCTCGCGAACCACGTGATGAGTTGTGGCCCCCCAAGCTACATTGCGATGTAGCTCCCGACCTACACGATGGGAAAGATCGTGGGACGTATTGGAGGATCCCCGGAAGGATCGTGGGATGTATCGGAAGACCATCATACGGATCATAGGAAACATCGGAAGGTCATCGGGAGGATCGTAGCCGCGGACACGAAGAGACACTCAAGGCCCGCGAGCCACAAGCCACTCGCGTGGCCCGTGAGCCACAAGGCACTTCTCGTGGCCCGCGAGTTCCTTGCTCGTTGTGGCCCGCGAGCCTTGGTCTCGTCGTGGTCCGTGGGGTCTTTCGCAGGCTTGGTTCATGGGTCTTATCAAGAGGTTTTATCCCCGGAACATAATCGGAAGGATCATCGACGAACATCTAGGTGAGTCTGAAGGACCGTCGATGAACGGAAGGATCCTCGGAAGGATCGTAGGACGTGGCCTGCGAGCAAGGAAGTCCTTGCTTGGCCCGCGGGCCTCGTTCTTCTTGTGACTTGCGGGCCACGAACAAGGTGTGGCCCGTGAGGCTTCGTGGAGACTTGACTCGCGAGCTACGTCGAGTCGTAGCTTGCGAGCCTTGCGATGCTATGGCTCACGGGATGTGTCTAGAGACTTCATCCCCGGGATGTAGTCGGAAGGATCATCGATGAGTCGGCAAGATCATCGATGAATGTTTGGATCAGTCAAATGCGTGGTGGCCCATGGACCACAACCAATGTTGTAGCCCGCGGGCTACAAGAGTCTTGGCCTGCGAACCTAGTCTTGCTGTGGCTTGCGGGCTATGCAAAGACATGTCCCGCGGGACGTGTCTATAGATTTTGTCCGCGGGCATATCCGAAGGACCATTGATGAATCGGAAGGACCCTCGATGAGTGTCCGGACAAGTCGAAAGATCAAGTTAGGCTTGTCGAAGAACTCTGGGACCCACAATGAAGACTTGGCTAGCAATATCCTTGGCAAGGTCATGGTTGGGACCCATAAGACCATTATGCATACGAAGGTAGTCGGAAAGAGCTCGATGGTTCATCAGAAGAGTTTGGCTCGCGTATAAGTCGGAAGACTTGGCCCGCGAGCCAAAATGGGTTTGTGGCCCACGAGCCACATTCAAGGTTGTAACTCGNTTTGTGGCCCACGAGCCACATTCAAGGTTGTAACTCGCGGGCCTGATATACCTCATATTTTACCGGTTTTATCACGATAAATATATAAT
>OVAP01003228.1:0-17065 GCA_900406295.1 Aurinia saxatilis
ATACTATAGCTAGTCAACTGTATTATTGCAGTTAGCTCTTAGGGTAAATTTAAGCATATCACATGAAATACATACTTTCGCAAGGATTGGGGGAGCAAGTCTCCTGCTGTTATGGCAAGCATGTCGTGGATGCAATTCTAGTTGTGGGTGAAGACTTGTCCAAATATTCCTGACGCTAGTGTTGTTCAGACTTGGAGAGAGTGACAACTAAAGAACTTGTGGTCTCTCATCTCTAGCGAACAAGGGCAGAAAGCGCAGGAGGGAACAACGTTTTAACTCCATTGCAGCATACGGTCACCGGTGGTGAGCCTGTTCCGTGAAGCTAGCCATGCGAGGAATGAGTATTTTGGAGTATTATACATAAACCAAATGTTCTTTGACCACACCTGGTGAGGTGCAGAAGAATGAACTTGGACGAGTGTATGCGAGGAGGAAAACTTCGGATTGTAAACTTGATCTTTGACACGCCATAAAGACCTCTTGAGGCTGTCATTGTGTTTGGATCGGGGTTTGACGATTTCAGCATTAATCTGAACATAAGTTTCAAAACGATAGTGATATACCTCATATTTTACCGATTTTTATCATAATAAACCTATACTTATATTTATTTTAGAGTCTATAGTACTATTATAGAGTCCAGAAGAGTCATTTTAGGTGCATGGACGAGTTTTGGAGCTTTGGAAGGATCTAGAAGATTTATAGAGAAAAACGTTTGGAGAGCCGAAAAAGAAACGAAGAGAAATGGAAAATTCAGACGGGAGTGACGATCGATACCACCCTGGTGTCGATCGACACCTTACGGATATTCAACCACTTTCCATAAATTTCAAGACAAATATTTTTCCCTATTTTTTTATGCTAATTCCTTAAACCTAAAATTCGTCCTGAACCTTATATACTTTTCTACAGCCATTGTTTAGGCTCGTACAATATTCATATTCTTTTGAGTTTTGTAAGGGAAAAGAATTCTCAAAACTCTCTTTTTAATTTCTGTAGAGTATTATTCGATTTCCACAAGGTTTCTCGAGATGGTATCGCAGTAGACAAGGGTAAGATTGAAGTGATGACCAGCCTCAAACCTCCTACAAATGTGGAAAAAGTGCGAAGCTTTCTTGGACATGCTGGTTTCTACAGGAGATTCATCAAGGACTTCTCCAAAATAGCCTGCCCGCTCACCACCCTTCTCTGTAAGGATGTCAAATTTGTTTTTGGTAATGATTGTTTATTTTCATTTGAGCATATTAAACAGGCATTGGTGAGTGCTCCCACTGTTCAACCCCCAGATTGGACTTTGCGCTTTGAAGTAATGTGTGACGCAAGTGACTATGCTGTTGGTGCCGTGGTGGGCCGAAGGAAGGATAAGAAACTCCATGGCATCTACTATGCCAGCCGCACGTTGGATGATGCTCAAAAGAACTACACCACAACTGAGAAGGAACTCTTCGCCGTGGTTTTAGCTTTTGAGAAGTTCAGACAATGCTTGGTGGGATCGAGTGTCATTGTCCATACAAACCATTCCGCGCTCAAGTACCTCATGAATAAGAAGGATTCTAAGCCACACTTGCTTCGATGGGTCCTTTTGCTTTAAGAGTTCGACATCCAAGTGAATGATAAAAAAAGGGATTGAAAATGGAGTTGCTGATCATTTATCCAGACTTAAGATAGAGGAAACAGTCCCCGCCCACGACAGCTTACCCGAGGAGCATGTGAACATGATTTCAGTGATGATGCAATCTGACTTGGTGAAAATCGGAGCAGTGTCGATTGACACTGACGAGAGTGTCGATCTACAACACGTGCAAACAGAGCCGATACCAGAGTTTCTCAAAAGAGTGTCGTTCGACACCCACCTGAGTGTCGTTCGACACCCACCTGAGTGTCGTTCGACACCCCGAAGAGGCTGACACGAGCTTCACTCCTTTCATCGATGTCAACGCTGTAAGTGCCTCTTCTACTCCTTGGTTTTCTGAAATTGCTAACTACCTTGCCGCGGAGAAACCTCTAGCAGAATTTCCAGGTCATAATAAGAAGAAATTTCTCCGCGACATAAGGCATTACTTTTAGGACGAGCCTTACTTGTACCGGCACTGCAAGGATGGCATCATTCGTCATTGCTTACTGGATATTGAGTTTGAGGATGTTCTTTTGCAGTGCCATAGTTCAGCTTATGGTGGCCACTTTGCAACCTACGAATGATTCCTCGGTGGTTCTTAAGTTGTTCAAGTCTATCATCTTTCCAAGATTTGGAGTTCCGAGATTAGTCATTAGTGATGGTGATTCTCATTTCATCATCAAGGTCTTCGCCAAGCTTCTCAAACAATATGGTGTTCAACATCGTGTTGTTGCTCCTTATCATCCTCAAACTAGTGGACAAGTTGAGGTTTCCAATTGTCAAATCAAGGAGATTTTGGAGAAAACAGTTGGGAAGACAAGGAAGGATTGGTGTCTTCGGTTGAATGATGAACTATGGACCTATATGACAGCCTTCAAGACACCTCTTGGGACTACACCATTTCATTTGATTTATGGGAAATCATGTCATCTTCCGGTGGAGCTTGAGCACAAGGCTTAATGGGCAATCAAACACTTTAATTTTGACATCAAACCAGCCATGGAAAGGAGATTGATACAGCTGAATGAGTTAGACGAAATCAGACATCTCGCCTATGAGAACTCCAAGATCTACAAGGAACGCACCAAAGATAGACATGATGGTGTTGTGGTGCTTGAAAATACCAAAGGCGAGGAGTTTGTGGTGAACGGTCAGCGAATCAAGCACTACTTTGCTCAACATAAAGTCCCTAGCGGAGGTTCCATTCCGTTAGCCGCTCCACCACCGGTCTAAACTCATGCACAAAGTCAGGCTAATGACTTTAAATTAAGCGCTTGGTGGGAGGCAACCTACTTGTGAGTTTTGTACTCTTTATTCTATTTATTTTAATTATTTTTGGTGTTTTTGAATTTTTTAAAAATAATTCGGATTTTCAAAAATTGTGATTTTAATTTTTTTAAATCTTCCTTGATTTTCTACGATTTTTAAAATTATTTTCATGATTTTTCATATTATATATTATTTTATACGGTTTTAATACTATAAAATAAAAGAAAATGGATTATTTCAAAATAAATCAGATTTTGTGGCCAGTGACATTTTCTGTCGATCAACACTCATTCTTGTCGTTCGATCCCCTTGGTGTCGATCAAAACCATTATCAGTGTCGATCGACACCCCGCAGGAAATCAGGTACGGTTTCTGAATTTTGGCCTTTTCGATAAATGCTTCTTTCCTTTCTCTCCTCGAGATTTTTACTCACCGGGGACAGTGAAGTTCAAGTCTGGGGGAGGAAAAATACTGATGTATTTTTTTTTGCCTTGGTTTATTTGTTATAATTCCACAAAAATATTTCTATCGAGCCGTTTTATCGAGTCAAAATCAGTCTAAAGCTATGATCTATTGCTTGGTTTATTGGCTTGTGTCTTTTTCAGCTAAGTGACCATCACTTGTGAGACGAACTCCAGGATAAGACTATTGAAAAATCCAGAGGCCAATTGGTACTTCAAATACATCCATGCTAAGTTACGAAACACCGAACGGTTGGAGCTTATTGCACCTCTTCAACGTGATCAATGCACTAGGATTTGATTATTTCATTCATGCTTGCCGGATTCAACAAGTAAGAAAAAGCATTTACTACTCTCCGTTTCGAAAAATGGACTTACTTTTTGGAAAAGTATTGGGGGTGTACCCATACTATTTAGTTTATTGTTATAAAAATATAAAAAAACGAAAAAAGAAAGAAAAAGAGAAACAAAAAAAATCAGTATATCAATGTAAATTCTTTATAGTATTAATATTAGTGTTACTCAAGTCTGGGGGAGAGTAGTGAATATTTCTGTTCAAGCGTGAGTTTGTCAAACATCGAATGGGAAGTGAGTCTAGAACTTTCGAAGGCATTGGGATCGGATGGAGAGACAAGCTCTGAAAATGGCATCGGCTTCGTAACAAGGTTGTGGGTTTATTTGGATGGTAAGGAAGTCTTTGGAGAAGTACAAGGCGGTCAAATTTTGGATTAGTCGAGCAAGTGTGTGGATTACTAAGTTGGACAAGATCATTCCAATCCTCCAAGCAAGGTGAGTTTTATATTTTCAAACCTCTTTCACAGTTTAGTCTATGTTTTGCTTGATGGCAAACAAAGGCTAAGTCTGGGGGAGTTGATATACCTCATTTTTACCGGTTTTTATCATAATAGACCTATACTTATATTTATTTTAGAGTCTATATTACTATTATTAGAGTTCAAAAGAGTCATTTTAGGTGCATGGACGAATTTTGGAGCTTTGGAAGGATCTAGAAGATTTATGGAGCAAAAAGCTTGGCGAGGCGAAAAAGGAAATGAAGAGAAATGGAAAATTCAGACGGGAGTGTCGATCGACACCACGGTGGTGTCGATCCATACCTTACGGATATTCAGCCACTTTCCATAAATTTCAAGACAAAGATTTTTCCCTAATTTTTTTGCTAATTCCTTAAACCTAAAATTCGTCCGGAACCTTATATATACTTTTCTACAACCATTGTTTAGGCTCATACAATATTCATATTCTTTAGAGTTTTGTAAGGGAGAAGAATTCTCAAAACCCTCTTTTTAATTTCTATAGAGTATTATTCAGTTTATTGTTCTATTGATTTGCATGATGAATTGCTTAGATATGTTGAGTAGTTTGTTAGTTAGGTTTAGGGTTCTTAAACCTTGATGATTTTGTTACCAATAGCTTAAATTATGTGCCATAGATTTAACTCTTCTCTTAGGTTTTTCTTAATGCTATGCTGTAGGTTGGCTATCTAGAGTATATGATTATAGGGAATTTATTATGCATAATAAATTGTTGGAACAGATTTAGAAGAGCTAGCTTTCTTCCCTCAAAGAGATTTGGTGTAGATTTGCTAGTGAACAAATTGAATAGGTTTGATAATGCTAAGTTGAATTCATAGGATTTCTCAGCGAGAGTTGGTTGTTCTAGGGTTCAAATTAAGTTAGTAGGTCTCAATGAGAGTTGGGTTTGCTAGATAGATTGATTCAAGTTCAAGAGTTAAAGGTTTCATAGTTTTTGTACGTCGGGTGTCGATCGACACCACATCAGTGTCGATCGACACTGTCCGTAGCATTGGTCAGAATTGATTCTTAGTTTAAGTTGCCAAGCCTAGTTTTGTTTAAATTGAAAAAAACCCTTCTAAAAATCACCTAGTGTCTGCTTACAGTAGAAAATCTTAAAACCAATTGCCTTGAATTTATTTCGAATTTATTAAATTAGTTTGCATATTTATTTTGGTCTTTATGGATTCGATCCTTAAGTACTATAACTGATTAGTTGTTGTGCACTTGCAGTTAAAATTACATGGGGTAAAACTTTGTGTATCAAATTGTTTTACAACGTGCTTATCATAAATATTTTTTGTCTTTCTAAGAAAATATATCAATCCATTTCCATAAATATAAATTAAAGATAAATTTGAATGTATTATTGCTAAAAATATTTAATTTATTGATACTATACACTAATTTGGGCTATATTATGCAAACTGAAGAATGTAAAACAAAATATGGTCACAAGAAAAAGACACTATACCCTAATTTTGGATTTATAAACCCAAACCGAAAAATACACATCATGATTATCATTATAAAAATTCGTTAATTACATTACACTATAGCTTAATTTGAGATTTATAAACCCAAACTGAATAAGAAAAATACGTTTATGAAAACATGACTTTGATTTTCATCGCTTATGAATAAGTTTGAACGAACTCATACTTTTCTGCGGTTGCGTGGGAGAATATGTGATGCCTATTCAAATTTACTTTATAAGAATTCGGTTAATGTTTTTAGAAGCAACTATCACTAATATAGTTATCCTAAATCTTTAGTTACATAGCATTATACCCTAATTTGGTAAAACCTCAGACAAAAAAGACACATAACGTGTTTCTCATATATATATATATATATTAATAAAATATATCAGTTAATTTTCATAGATATAAAAATTAAATAATCACAATTTGCATATATAATTTTTAAATTATTTAATTACTTTACACTAATTTGCAATATATAAATCTAGACTGAAAAATGTAAAACAAAATACGGTCATTGTAAGAACTTCTTTAATTACATGACATCATACCCTACTTTAAGACTTATAAACTCAAATCAAATCATACATCATCTGCTCAAGAGGAAAAAATGGTCGTTGTAACTTTTTTCTTAATGACATGAGATTATTCTTAATTTTGTATTTTTAAATCTAAACCGAAATATACAGAGTATGCTTCATAGAAAAAGATATTGTCGTTGGAAGAAGTGAGAAGATAGCTTCTACTCATTCTCTCTAAAATCTTCTCCTCCTTCTTTCTAGGTTCTACAAAACCTTTTCAGTTTGGTTTGTTTTCCTTGTTAGATCTAGTTTTTTTTTTGGGTTAGATTTCCGGCTTGTCCGGTCAAAGTCTCTGACTAAATTCGGTTTTGTTCTGCCTTTTTATCTTTATCAAGTTTTCCAACACATCGGAAAAAACTTATCCCGAGTTAATTATATCTCTTTTACCTTCTTTGCTTAACTCTGCGGATCTATGGAGAGTAAAAACCTTCAACCACTGTTTGAATCAATGATTAAGGGTGTAATTTCTCCTAGTTCGCAGATTTAAGATTTCAGTTTTTTTATTCAGTTAATTTTGATTTGAGCAATTTCATCGAGTTGTTACGATTCTTCAAAAGTTAACCGCTTTCACTGGCACGAGATATCATTTATAAATATAAATTTATATATTCAAACTTGAAATGCTAACAAAATAATATTAATATTTTTTACATTAGAAAACATGTAAATTGGATATTATTATTAAGTATAGAAGAAGATAAAAATATACATTTTAAATTTAGAACTATTATTAAATTAAACAAATTGAAAAATATAGATTCCAACGATGATTTAAAGCCATGAAAATAATATAAGGAAGATGTTATAAAGATGAGGTGGCTAGTGTCACACATATATAATATCAAACTAGGTTAGTTGTCTGCACCTTGTGCGGGCTCAAATATAATCGATAAAAACATTTTAACTTTGTTTCGTGGTGTTCCGAAATGAAAGCACTAAAAACATTTTAACTTTGTTTTGTTGCTTGGTTTTTGTCTTCAAATCTGTTACAGCTGCAAGATGAGATAAACTATCATATATGATAACTTAAGTGTTTATTTAGTTATTCTTTTTTATATTTGTATACATTAAAATACGTTTATGCAGTGCAAAATTTTTCATTAATACCATTAAGTCTACTCCTTATTTGTTCCTGGTTTTATGTTATATAATCACATTACACATGTAGTCAGATTCTAAAGTGTCGCCTTATGGTGTTTTTTGGTACTTTACATTAAGTTTTAAAACTGACGAATCAACGCAATATATGAGAATAACTATGACGCAACTAAAATCTCCAAACAGATATAATTTTACCATCAAAGAGAACCAGAAATAAAAATAAACCTGATTTTTTTTTGTAACCGGATTTCGTTTTGATATTAGCTTTTCTGTTCTTTCTTTTCTTGACGTGTTCGATCTTTAAGACATAATGTTGGTGATTTCTGACAACAGAGTGTTTAAAGTGGTGCGGGAAGATGTAGAATTATATGATGTATCAATTGTAGAATGGAGAGTGTCATTTCTAGGTCGGCCACCTAAAAAAATTAGAGTCGAGATTTATTAGTACATTTTCTCACATATTAATTTTCAGTTCACAACTAAAAACTTACGTTTCCGAAGAGGAGGTACCGTTTCTCTTTGTCCAATATCATAAATTTCTATCAATTCAGTGTCTAACTTTATGGAAGGCGGGATAGTTTCCATTGTCGGTTAATGTCCACCTATGACTTAACACTCAAACTCTTTGTCATTATGTAATTAAAATCTTATCTATGTTACACACAAAAGGCTCACGCTTTCGAAGAGGAGGCGGTGGTGGTTTCTCAGAACCACTTGGAAGTATTGTTTCCCTTGGTCTAATATAATAAACTTCTATCAATGAAATGTCGTTCTCGGACATGTTTCGTGTAGAAGTAGATGTACTATCTTTTGAAGAAGAGATAGTTGACATTGCTGGTTTGCGGCCTCCTAGGATTTCACGAGAAAGTTGTTACTAGTATTTGATTAAAATCGCACCTATGTTATAAACTAAAAGCTTACGCTTTCGTAGAGGAGGTGGTGCTTGTTTCTCAGAACCATTTGGAAATATTGTTTCCCTTTGTCTAAAAGCACAACTTTCTATCAATCTTTTGTTTAACTCTGACATATTTTGTGTAGAAGTAGATGTACTCTCTATGAAAGAAGAGTTAGTTGACATTGATGGTTTACGGCCACCTAAGATTTCACGATGAAACTTGTTGTTAGTAGTGTGAAAAAATCGCACATATGTTACACACAAAAGACTTATGCTTTCCTAGAGGAGGTAGTGGTTGTTTCTCACAACCAGTTGGCAGTATTGTTTCCCTTTGTCTAATACCATCACTTTCTCTCTGGGTACTAACTTGTAATCTTTTTCACAACGATTTGATGAGTTCTTTATTGTGGGATTAATATTTTCGTTTTTGCGTTAACCACCTACAGTCAAACGTTTTCGATTTCCATTAAACAATTTACTTGTAGATTGAATAAAAAAAATTGAATAAAAAGTCTTACGCTTTTGAAGTTGAGGTGGTGGTAGTCTCTCATTTGGATTTAATAAAAAAGGTTTGTGTTGGTGTCGGAGCTAAAATGTACAATGATATAAGAAATTTAACTTACAGTTCGTTACGTATTTTTAAAACAGAGTACGACATAAATCATATATAGACAAATAAGAAGTAGACTTACATGGATTGGTTGTTGGTATGATCGGTGGTTCATCTTTATTTTGTGTGTTTGATTTTCTCTTCATTCCGATGTGTGGTGAAGAAATTTTAGAGAAGAAAAAAAAGAATTGTAAAACAAAATAGATAAAGGTTGATTGAATAAGATCGTAACAGAATAAATCAAGGTTGATTGAATGATTTTACTTAAATCAAAAGAGAAACATAATACATCTGATTACTATCATTTACAACATTCCCTATTGATAGGGATGATATTTTACCGCTTTTCGATATGAATTTTTGGTGTTTTTAATGAAGAAACTATTTGATTTGAAACATAAACCACTGAATTTCACAGTTCTCTGTTTGCAAAGTGTTTTTGTGAAAATAATGCATTTTAGGTCACAAATGGGCGTTTTCTTCCAAGTCCAACGAATCAACATCAGAAGTCCGGGCCCAGATGAAGAAGATGTTTATTTTGGATTGAAGTGAGGAGTTAGGACAATCAAGCCACGTGAGTTAGCTGTCATATGGGCTTGGAATCAAGTCATTAGCCCTCGGGAGTAAGAAGTTAAACCCAAATCATTGAAGGTGTATCCAGAAGCCCGCATGAAATGAAGGCCCAATCGACCAGAGGAGAGGCCCACCGATCGATTAAGGCCCATTAATTCAAGGAAGCTTCGAGAACAAATTCAGATAAAGACTGTTGCATTTGGGGAGATATCAGGATATGTTGGAGATAATCACTGAAGATATTGAATCTTCAGAAGACGCATTTTGGATATCAGTCGATCGATCATTATTCTAGCGACTGATTGATCAGAGCAGGATAGACACAAATATGTGGATCTCAATCCAAATCTCTTCCTGATTTATCTCGGCCAACAGCTCGACTCTCTCCCTTATAAATACAAATGACTGAAGCCAGAGAGAATCACCACTTACAAAGCTTCCAGGCATCCAGGCCAAATAGGTTTCATTTTCTTTTCTTTGTTTCTTCATTTTATTGTTGCTTTGATCATTGCTTCAAGGACGAAGTTTGTAATCTCTGCACTCCATAGAAGCTATTATTAACCCTCTTTCATAATAAGTAATTTTCATTGTCATCATGTTTACTTTTACTATTTTTTAGTAGACTTTTACTTAGGAATAGGGTTTTGCTAGAAGGAATCATGGTTTGGTAGATAGGCAATCGGGCTGTGTAATGATTAGTTTGTAGGCTTACTTTCATATCAGATCTTAATATAATCATAGGATAAACCTGCTACTAATACACCACTTAGAGTAAGAGATCCAAAACTTGATAACGAAAGCTTTGCTATTTATAGTTTAGTAGAATTTGATTTCTTGAACTTAATGCCTAGATTGATGGGTTGATCAGCCCAAAGATTCTCTTTCTGAAAATATATATGTTAGAGTTAACTCGGATACCAATCGAACTAGACTGGCTAAGCCTGACCATAGGGATAGTCAGTTAATAGTGATTTCAACTATAGCCTAAACTAGGATTTACACTAGTTACTACCCTGAATAATTCAAACCGTGATCCTCTGATGCATTGCCTGACTTCCTAACGCTTTTAATATTTGAATTCTCCCACGTTTTATTCTGTTTTAGCATTTTCAGGCATTGATCGATCGACCGCATCATCTATAATCGACTGAAATGTGTTCTCATGGATCGACCAGTTCACACTGGTGATCGACCAAAACCACAAACCACTTCATTTTGTTGCTTAGCTCGAGTGAATTTGGACGTGCTACTGCGTACACTCTGCTCCCTGTGGATTTGACCCCTAAATACTACTGCGAGACCTGTGCGCTTGGAGGATATATTTTGGGAGAAAACTAAAGCCCTATCACGTATCTATATGAAAAATTGATTATGAGTCAATAAATTAGGGAGGATGACATATAGCGATTTGATTGGAAATTTAAATACAATTTGATATGATTTTGTAATGATTCTATACATATCGAATTTCCATAATAGATTTCCGTACGTAATGAATAATTCATTTTCTCTATGTTCAAAATTATTATGGACCTAGCCTAATGATGGGTTGATTGAATTTTTTTTGTTTGTAAATAAGCCGTGTTTAAAATTTTGTATGATTGTAATAATCAAACCCATTACTTAAGTTAGCTGTAACCTCAATTTTCATTTACTTTAGCGTGTATTGTACATAATATCTATATATATAACCTCAATTTTCATTTAATTTGCGTTTTGTTTATATGTTTTGTTTAAAAAGAAGAGTGATGAGTCATAAAATTAGGGAGAAAGAATCCATGAACGGAATCCATTCAAGCTGAATTATATTTGAATATGCCTTTAAATTGATTCAAAACAAAAATAAATCAAACGCATGAATACTTCTTTCAACTATATCAGAGTTTGGACGTGTATGGTCAGATTTTGAAAACATTATGCTTGGTTTTTACGATGGCAGCTCAATTCAATCCATATGTTTAGCTATTTGGTAATGTTAAAATCCATTCTTATTGAACCCTCAAAAGAAACACAATAATATTAATTCTATAGTATTAATTGACTATAGAATTGAAGAAATGTGAGAATACAAATTTATTCTGCACTAAGAAACAGAAAACAATGTCGAAAAAATACTAAATGTCAAAAAAATACTAAAAAGAAAACAAAAAACAACATGTAGTTTATGATTATCAAGACCTTTGATCTTTATCGAGACCTCAGTACCCAGATTCTTCTGGAAAAAAAATCAAACATCGGTATCTCATCAACAACTTATCAAAAACAACAACTTGCAAAGATTAAGAACCATACCCATTAAATGATTTGGTCATAGCCAAAACCAAATTAGAGATCGGGGAAGCATGAGAAACAAAGAATCTGGGCACCACATTGCGTCGGGACCTCTCAGAAGAATCTGGGCACCAGATTTCTGTGATTCCTCAATAATAGAAGAAGAAGAGCATGTTTCAAATCTCGACCCCCATCTGAATCTCAGAAAATTTGATAATGTGTTGTAAACAAAAAAATGGGGGAGGAGAATCGGTAATGAGAAGAATGAATAAAATAAAGTATTGGTAACATTTGAAACAAAGTATGTTGGGAGATCTGATAAAATTAGTAAAATCTCCAGAAAATCACTTTACATCTGTATGAACCCTAATTTTCTTTACATGTCATCTTTGAGATAGCTGATGTAACTTTTGGAATTGCTGATGTATGTTTTGGCCAAAGACACGTAACATATTATTTGCACTAACTTTTGCTCAGAGAATGATACATCAACCAAATTTACTTAAGTTACTTTGGTATTAATAAGAAGAGGGATATTTGGGGTTAAAAGGGTATAAAAAACACTGAAATAGGTCGGAGGGAGGAATACAAAGGGGGGGGGGGATGATATATAGGTCGACTATGACATGAGTCACAACAAATTAAATGATGACACATATATTTCTTATGAAATTCTTCTTCTTAAAACGTTATCTACGGTCGAAGTTATTTTTATCTAGTGTTTATTCATAATATTTTTATAGAGTATTAACTTTTAATTGAAAAATGGGCCATAGAGAAATTATTTTTTAATGAAACAACTGCAAAATTATTTAAAGTACAAACGGATCCTATTGAAAAATGGGCTGTAGAGAAATTATAAAGGGATTCGATGACATATTACATATCCAATGATATTAAGATACATAATCTTTTTAATAAATTTTAATATTAAAATCGTAGAATCATTGAGAGGTCGCTACCTAGAATTTTTAAACTCACAATTGTATATAAAGATTTAATCTTGTAAGTGAACCAGGTCAAATAACCGAAGTATTTAGATGGTTTAGGCGAATCGAGATTTGGTTATCGTTTGAAATAAAGTCTTAATAAATCCCTCTCAATGTTCTCTCAATATATCCTAAATCAAAAATACTGATTTTTCAATTCCAATGAATGAGTTAAATTATAATTTACAAAATTTCATCTCACTTGAAAACGTATAATATGAAATCATATTTTTTATTTGAATTTCATACTGATCATACTGAAATGTTGATCAAATTGCAATCCTTAGGGTTTTTTTTGTGACAATTTACAAATAATAATTTTTAGGAAGAACAATCTACAGTGACACGAAAAGTTTTATTTCTATCCTCAGTGATGTATCTCGGATTTGATTGTTTTTGCCAAGATACAGTCTTTTATCAAAACTTTCTAGTGGTTTTGAGTCTTTTACAGAGGGAAAACATGGTTTGGGAGTTCTTTTGTGCCTACTAGAGCTTTTGGGATCAAACAGTGAATTTTAGAATGAAGAACAAAGAATAGAAGAATTCAGACGACTAGTGTCGCTCAACACACGACAAATGTTGTCTGTCACATGACTACAGCTAGTGTCAATCGACACACGACTGACGTCCATCGACACTCGACTATGGACGACTATCATGAAAATATTCTATTTTGCAAAATTGGCCCAAAAGTTTTCTTAAGTTACCTTTTTCGCCCAAGGTCATGTTGTACCCTATAAATACTCATCTTAGACCATTGTTTAGGTTAAGCCTGTTTTATTTTACATAGCTTATGTTCTTTTTCTCTCTGGGGGAAGAATCTCCTCTGCGTGACATGCATAGAAGGTCTATGAACCCTTTGTTATTTGGATTACTGAATAAAATATATTTTCTTATTGATTAATATGTATTCCTTCATATATATATATATATATCTGAGTAATCCATTGTTAGGCTAAGGTTTTCATAAGGGATCAAAGATCCATATGGCTAAACACAAATAGGTGTATGATTAGAGTAGTTGTCTTATACAATAGCTAGTTAATCAACAGATCTAATGTTTGGTCCTTGATGGGGATTTAGTTTTCACCCAAAATATTCCTGCAAGCGCACATGCTCTCGCAGTAGTACTTAGAGATCGAATCCACAGGGAGGCAAAATGTACACAACAACAAAATCGTTTCGACTTGAGCTAAGCAACAAAATATGGTTTTTGGTTTTTTTTTTTGTACTCGATCGAATGAGGTTAGTCGATTGATCGATTGGAAAGGTTTTTTTGTAGAAATGCAAAATGAAATGAAATGAAAGAAAAAGATAAATAATAAATTGTTGCAATTATCGGGTTTCAGAGAATTATCTAGGTTTCATGGATTAAACTAATAAGGTTTTATAGGCAGATAAAAATCCGGTTAAGTAATCAAGCCAATCGTAAATTAATCTTCCTATTTTCATAGTAGTGATTAAACATTTCTAACATCCTAATTCACACAATAGTCACAAAGTATAAACTAGGAAAGCAAGCCGCAAAAGTTGTTTACCTATCATTTAATGCTAGTTCTTATCAATCTCATCATATTGTCAAAATGAAGAGATTAATATATAACGAATCACTAAGGTGTCAATCATAGCAATCATGTGTTAAGCATAAATCCTACCTATCCGTCAAGCCATGTATAACCTATTGAAAACTCATATTCCCAACAAAAGATCTACTCAAGAATGAATGAAACAACCATATAAAAAACAATAGAAATCAAATACATAAATAAATAGAAAAGGGTTCAGAAAGCTTCTCCAAATCAGTAGACAAAGATGAGAAATCTTCTCCCTTACAACAACAAAACGAAATAACAAAAGAATTTAAGAGAAAATGAAAGCAAAGTGCTCTCTCTTGAGAGTTTTGTGTAAAGAGAGGCACACCCTTCTTCTGAGACGAAAATCTCTTTATATAGTGGGTGGAGGACGTCTGAGGGCTTCATCGAAGTGATAGAATCGAATCAGCTGAATAGAATCAAAATATTTGATTTTATCTCTTCCGATCGATCAAACAAAGGTATATTCGATCGAATGTATCCAACTGAATATTCTCTGACACGTTTCGAAGCTTCTCGAGTAAATCAGGTCCGAATCGATCAATTCCAACGGCATTCGATCGATTGGGCCTATGGGATCTTCATGGGCTGATCTTCATGGGCTTCAGGAAACATTTTAGGCCTTGATCGATCAATCCAATATGGAAATCGATCGATCGCTCTTCCTCCGTGTTCTTCGACTGCTTCACGTCGAGACTGCGCAATATGTCTTTCGTAGAATCAGCATAACTCAAGATATAACCGTTGGGATTGCTTCATTACACTTTCATTGGAAAGCTGACTGCTTCATATAGATCGTGTCAAATTTCAGAGCAATATATGATGGGGAAGGTCTTCATCTAAGGCCAAACTTCTGGAGCGTGGAACTGATCCTCTTCATCAGTCTTCAGTATTAAGGGAATAACTTCTTGGTCGTTTGGACGAATGACTTGATTCCAAGCCCATGTGACAGCTGACTCACGTGGCTTGATTGTCTTCAATTCTCACTTCAATCCAAAATGCACAACATATTCATCTGGCCCTGAACATATGGTGCTGAATTACTGATCTTGTAGAATAATGCCCATTTATGACCTAAAATGTCTTATTTCCACAAAAACACTTTGAAAACATAAAATAGTGAAAACCATCACTTTTATGTTGAAATCCTTTAGTTTTGTTGTGAAAAGAACATAAAACATATGGTAAAAAGTGGTAAAATATCACCCCTATCAAATCCCCCAGACTTAGCTTTGTTCGTCCTCGAGCAAACAAGATGCCAAGAAGGAAAATAAGTTTGAAAAGTTAGGAACTCACTTACTTATACCACAACTTAGAGGCGCATCTTCGTGATGGTCATCTCGACAATCCTGCCAAAAGTTCTCATCTCATACTCCTGCCATAACTCTCCCAACTGGTCCAACGGAAATCTCAACCTGCAAATACCCTAAAGGTACCAAAATCTGACTCTCTACACTCATTTATATTGCGTGAGCTTTCTTACTGAAAAATATCAGCGAGGTAAAACAGGCTAGGTGTGTAATGAGAGAAGGCTAATATTTAGAGGTGGGGCTAGTGTGTTTAGGATTTACCGTACTCAAGAGAAATGCGAAATGTTTGCAAAAAAGCAAGAGAGATCAGACCGCTTGATGGCACAGTTCCCCAATCACTCTCTCCTTAGCTCGGCTCGTTCCTCCCCCCGACTTAGTTTCTTTTAAGGGAATCTAAAGTCTTCTTGAACATCCTCGGACTCCTTTAAACATTTCTCCTTTCTTCATTTTTGATCCCTGATTTCTCTGGCCTTTTTGCTAAACAAATATGGATCATAAAGCTTTGGATATATATTTTTTTTTATCCAAAAGCTTTCACCATATATAACAAGGCACAAATTTTACCTTGATTTTGTTGAAGTATTACCAGGGAAATCAGCCTTGAAACATTCTCTTTGAATCTTCATGCATGTATTAAAATCGTGCATGCCCTTTTTTCGCTAGTCTTCATGAGTAATTGGAAAAATGCGTTGGTCTCATCTCTTCGGCCGTTTTACACATACTGCATATAAGAAAAGAAAAAGAGACTGCATGGGGTTTGAAAAGAGGTTAGGTTATGGGTGTGGTAACAACTTAAAATAAGTTGACCATTCAGGATCAGCAAGATAGTGGTAAAGTGGATAAGAAGTCCTAAATGGATTTTTTTTTCCTAGTCTAATAACTCCAGCAAGAAAGATTTATAATCGATTTATGTTCAAATAAAATATAGTCAGAAATCAGAGTTATTAAAGTACGTGCAAACCGAGATGTTGATATGTTGCATTTCGATGCCGGAGATATTTTTGGCCTAAAAACGGATGTTCCTGTGTCAGTGGCACCGGGTGCCACCCGATGTGAGCACCCGATGCCAGACACACTCCAATGCTTCCCAGATTTATTTTGTTGACTTTCGTTAATTTTGTTGACTTTTCCGGGTTTTGCCTATAAATACTCTTTTTGTTGTTTATGTAGAGGATAAGCTTTACCAAAAATAAAAACCCTAAGCTCTCTTGTAATCCTCTTAGATCTTCTCTTTTAAGATTCAATGATTTGATTTTTGGTTTGACAAACTATTAATCTCAACTTTAATCATGTCTTATCTTTNTTTCTTTATTGATCAATGAGTATGGTAGATTAGGGGTAATTAGTGATGGATCTTTAGTTGCGGGGTTAGTATTAGGGATTCCTTAAACATCTTGTAAGCTTAATGCTATGTATACATTGATCACCTAGATGTTAGTCATTGCTCACACCCAAAAGGTGTTTGATGAAATGCTTGAATGAACAAATGTTTTGTTTTGTCA
>OVAP01003229.1:0-17195 GCA_900406295.1 Aurinia saxatilis
TCCAAGAATTCCTCAATTCGTGGGTTAATACACATGAATTTGGACACCATTTCAGATCTTAAAAAAACAAGTCCAAGAATCTTCCGATTCGTGGTTTAATACACATGAAAGTTGAGTATTTTTCTCAAATTACCAAATGGTATAAATACCTAGTATTTTAGACACCATAAGAGATTATCTAAAATATACCGAAAATTCTTGAATTTGTGTGTTAAAACACACGATACTAGTGTATTGTTTCCAAAATTACCAACTAATATAAATGACATAATATTTTGGAAACGGTTAGAGATTTGAAAAAAAACAAGTCTAAGAATCCCTCAATTCGTGGGTTAATACACATGAATTTGACACCGTTTGAGATAATAAAAAAACAAGTCAAAGAATCTTCCCGTCGGTGGGTTATGAAAGTTGAGTATTTATTTCTCGAATTACGAAATGGTATAAATACCTTAGTGTTTTGGACACCGTAAGAGATCATCTAAAATATACCGGAAATCCTTAAACCTATGGGTTAATACACACGATAGTTGAGTATTTTCCGAAATTACTAAATCATATAAATGACTTAATATTTTCGATACAGTTAGAGATCTTTAAAAAAAACAAGTCCAAGAATCTCTCAATTCGTGGGTTAATCCACATGAATTTGGACACCATCAGAGATCATAAGAAAACAAGTCAAAGACTTTTCCAATCTGTGGGTTAATACACATGAAAGTTCAGTATTTTTTCTCAAATTACCAAATGGTATAAATACCTTAGTATTTTGAACAAAGAGATCATTTAAGAAATACCAGAAATATGTAAATTTGTGGGTTAATACACACGATACTTGAGTATTTTTCCAAAATTACCAAATGATATAAATGACTTAATATTTTGGATACGCTTAGATATTTGAAAAAAAAAACAAGTCCAAGAATCTCTCAATTTGTGGGTTAATACACATGAATTTGGACACCGTTTGAGATCACAAAAAAAACAAGTCAAATAATCTTCCAATCTGTGGGTTAATACATATGAAAGTTGAGTATTTATTTCTCAAATTACCAAATGGTATATATACCTTTGTGTTTTAGACACCGTAAGAGTTCATCTAAGAAATACCAGAAATCTTTAAATTTGTGGGTTTACTTGAGTATTTATCCAAAATTACCAAATGATATAAATGACTTAATATTTTGGATACGGTTAGATATTTGGAAAAAAACAAGTCCCAAAATCACTCAATCCGTGGGTTAATACACATGAATTTGGACACCGTTTGAGATCATAAAAAACAAGTAAAAGAATCTTCCAATATATGGGTTAATACACATGAAAGTTGAGTATTTATTTCTCAAATTACCAAATGGTATATCTATCTTAGTGTTTTAGACACCGTATGAGATCATCTAAAAAATACTGGAAATCCTTAAATTTGTGGGTTAATACACATGATACTTGAGTATTTTTCCAAAATTGTCAAATGATATAAATGACTTAATATTTTGGATACGGTTAGAGATCTTAAAAAAAAACAAGTCCAAAAATACCTCAATTCGTGGGTTAATACACACATTAGAGATCATAAAAAAAAGTCAAAGAATCTTTCAATATGTTGATAATACACATGAAATTTGAGTATATTTCTCAAATTACAAAATTGTATAAATACCTTACTATTTTGAACACCGTAAGAGATCATCTAAAAAATACAGGAAATCCTTAAATTTGTGGGTTAATACACACGATACTTGAGTATTTTTCCAAAATTGTCAAATGATATAAATGACTTAATATTTTGGATACGGTTAGAGATCTTAAAAAAAAACAAGTCCAAAAATACCTCAATTCGTGGGTTAATACACACATTAGAGATCATAAAAAAAAGTCAAAGAATCTTTCAATATGTTGATAATACACATGAAATTTGAGTATATTTCTCAAATTACAAAATTGTATAAATACCTTACTATTTTGAACACCGTAAGAGATCATCTAAAAAATACAGGAAATCCTTAAATTTGTGGGTTAATACACACGATACTTGAGCATTTTTCAAAAATTGCTAAATGATATAAATGACTTAATATTTTGGATACGGTTAGAGATCTGAAAAAAAAAACAAGTCCAAGAATCCCTCAATTCTTGGGTTAATACACATGAATTTGGACACCATTAGAGATCATAAAAAAATAAGTCAAAGAATCTTCCAATCCGTGGGTAAATACACATGAAACTTGAGTATTTTCACAAATTACCAAATGGTATAAATACATTAGTATTTTGGACACAGTAAGAGATCATCTTAAAAATACCGAATATCCTTAAATATGTGGGTTAATACACACGATAGTTGAGTATTTTTCCAAAATTACCAAATGATATAAATAACTTAATATTTTGGATACAGTTAGATATCTTAAAAAAAACAAGTCCAAGAATTACTCAATTCGTGGGTTAATACACATGAATTTGGACACCATTAGAGATTATAAAAAAACAAGTCAAAGAATCTTCCAATATGTGGGTTGATACACATGAAAATTGAGTATTTTTTTTTCTCACATTATCAAATGGTATAAATACCTTAGTATTTGGAACACCATAAGAGATCATCTAAAAAATACCGGAAATCCTTAAATTTGTGGGTTAATACACACGATAGTTGAGTATTTTTCCAAAATTACCAAATGATATAAATGACTTAATATTTTGGATACGGTTAAATACCTTAAAAAAACAAGTCTAAGAATCCCTCAATTCGTTGGTTAATACACATGAATTCGAACACCATTACATATCATAAAAAAACAAGTCCAAGAATCTTCCAATTTGTGTGTTAATACACATGAAAACCGAGTTTTTTTCTCAAATTACCAAATGGTATAAATACCTTAGTATTTTGAACACCGTAAGATATCATCTAAAAATACCAGAAATCCTTAAATTTGTGGTTTAGTACACACGATAGTTGAGTATTTTTCCAAAATTTCCAAATGATATAAATGACTGAGTATTTTGGATATGGTTAGAGATATGGAAAAAAAAAAACAAGTCCAAGAATCCCTCAATTTTTTGGTTAATACACATGAATTTGGACAACATTAGAGATCATAAAAAAAACAAGTCAAAGAATTTTCCAATCCATGGGTTAATAGACATGAAAGTTAAGTATTTTTCTCAAATTACCAAATGGTATAAATAGCATAGTGTTTTTGACACCGTAAGAGATCATCTAAAAAATATCGGAAATCCTTAAATTTGTGGGTTAATACACATGATACTTGAGTATTTTTCCAAAATTGTCAAACGATATAAATGATTTAATATTTAGCATACGGTTAGAGATCTTAAAAACAACAAGTCCAAGAATCTCTCAATTTGTTGGTTGATACACATGAATTTGGACACCATTAAATATCATAAAAAAAAACAAGTCAAAGAATCTTCCAATTTGTGGGTTAATACACATAAAAATTGGTTCTTTTTCTCAAATTACCCAATGGTATAAATACTATAGAGATTTGGACACCGTAAGAGATCATCTAAAAAATACCATAAATCTATAAATTTGTGGGTTAATACACACGATACTTGAGCATTTTTCAAAAATCACTAAATGATATAAATGCCTTAATATTTTGGATATGGTTAGAGATCTGGAAAAAAAAACAAGTCCAAGAATCCCTCAATGTGAAGACAATATATTATATATCCACCAAATCTGCAACTTGTAATTACCAACACACAATAGAGACACATCAAAGCCTTTCACTAACACAAAACATGTAAGCTTGGAAGAAATCACGTTAAGTTGTTAGAATCATGAATCATTTATCATGCCGTGTACATGTTGCGTTTTTTCATTTTCTCCAACTTGTACGGACTTTTGAATAGACATTAGTTAACTCAGACTCAATTAGAACCTCATATATATACTTACTTTTGGAATTTGGATAATAATAATAAAAATCCAATCATTTCAAGACCTAACATTCTTTACCTTAATAGACGCAACAATTTTTCTAATATTTTTTCTCATTCCACATTATGAAATTTATAGACGTTAACAACTTAATTAACTATATCATACGTTAGATATTTTTTAATTTGAAAGATGTTTTACATATTGGAAGACCAAACAAGGAAAAAAACATATTATGATGATATGCACGGCTAATCGACAATTCTTTCAAACATGTAAGTCATACTGTGAGTTTTGAAAGAATTGTCAAAAATGGACAATAATTAATGAAACATGTATGTCAGAAAGAAAGAAAAAAAAATGTACAAAGATATTCAAGTTTTTTACAATTTACATCACATTTGATACAATTTCGACTCTAGTAAAATCATCTTCTAGTTCTGCGACTAGTGAAACATATGGACCAAGAGCGGATTTGAGTTTCTTGAGATAAATTTTGTGTGAATCTATATTGTTTAGGATAAGCTAAAGTTAAGATTATTCTTTTACAATTCTAAATTATCATATTCAAAGTGGCCAAAAGTAACATGCGTCTTACAGAAGGCAAATAGTTTCGATCAAAACAAAGACCGTTGAAAGTTTTAAGATCAAGATTGTTCAACGGTTACCAAATACTATTGTCATATCCGAGTCAAAAGTACGACATATATAATTGGATAACATTTGAAAATTTTGTCACACTGAAAATAAATATCGAGCTGTTTTTTTTGTTTTTTATCAAGAGACAAAAGAAGTAATGTTAAAATTCAAGAGTTAAGGGGTCCTACGTTATGGTGGAGGTGATGAAGCAGAATTGGTCCATAGAGTGTCTCTCCTAGGCAGGCCCGGCCCGAGGCTAAAAAAAAAAAGCACAAGCTTTAGGCACCAAAATTTTAATAAGAATTTGGGGCAACAAAATTGAACAAATTCGTTATTGTGGTCTAATGATTCTGTTATCATTGATTGTAAATCATCCAGGGTTCGAATAATATTGAGGGCATATATTTTTTCTTTTTCTTTAGGCAGCCACATGTTTTGATATTTGTTGGGCCGGCCCTGCTCCTAGGAATTTCTTTGAGGATCGGAGCAACGTGAAGGTCACGTTAGTTGTCACTCGATTTTTGACTGGTCCCGAAATGATTATTACAAAAAAATATAATATTATACATTGGTAATACTAGAAAACCCACTCCATGGAAATTTTCAATCGTGTCTATAAATTTTAATATAATGTAGTTTTGTGTATGCAAATGATATGTGACATTGTCCGTGTGGGACATGTATGCGCTTGGGCTTTCACGTGATCGATCTACTCTTACATGCCTAATAATTTATTCTATATCATTTATCACACTAGCTAGATCAATCTATTGAAACTAGTACTTTTTCTAAGATAAAAAGAAATATATCAAGATCATGGGCAAAGCATTGAGAGATTGATTTAGCTGTATACGAAGATTGGACGACTCCAAATATGAAGAACAATTTCAATTATAGCTGACCTCAACTACATGAATTGTTTAGATACTTTAGATAGTAGTAGTTCTTATGCGATTTTTTTTTTTGGATAACTCAAGATAGAGCACAGATCTATGAAGGGACTCAAACTAATCTATGGGGGAGGTGCAACCTATAAGAGACCCATTTTCCGGATATTTAAATGGACCAAAAACAAGGGCTCATATCTATGTGAATGTCCAAGGCAATATATTTTAGTTTTGCATAGCAGATGAATCGAACTTGAAACGTGTTGATGTTCAAAACTCGTCTCCTTACCATTTGACTACAAGGCCTTGGACTTCTTATGCAATTGTTGTTTTTGTTTTTTGGAGTGATGCTTATGCGATTGCTGTTCTTGCTTCGTAGCAAGTAGAAAACATTGTAAAACTGTTTTTTCTTTTGGAATCTAATTTAACTTCTTCTTTTTTTTAAAAAAGGTAAATGTAATAGTCGGTAGATTAATAGCTCGATTGAATGTATATTTCGGGCTACAAAAAAATCATATAATTAAGTGTTTTGGGATAATTTATTAAATGATGGTCTGGATCTGAAGTGATGTACGAGTTTTGAATCAGAAAAAATTGGTAGATTAAACCCTAGTTTGAATATTATGAAATCATTAGGTACACAGAAGTATAATTATGTATTTATTTTGTTTGATGTTTTCCTCTCGTAAAAACAACATACGTGATCTAACACAATCTGTAAATGGCGGAAATCATGTCCAGTGCTAATTTATCTCTATGACTACTTTTTAAATCAAGGAAACGTATCAAGGAAACATATTTGTTACTGATCAATTAATTAATTAACGTTTAATATATGCTTTGGGATTAGCACACTCCTTTTGGAATTATACAGCATCTTGTCCTCACTAAGTGTTGTTAAGCTTAAAGGTCACAAAGCGCATCAAAGAATCAGATCAAAGCAAGGCATTGTCGGAAGATATACATATGGACCCAATTTTTGTTGCATCTCAAGAACATATAAGGACCCTATTATAATCTCCTCATGGTTCCTTGTAACTTGTGGTCGAATATTTATTAGTCACTTGATTAGTATCTTTTTCTTAACAATATACATTAATTATACCGAAGTTGAAGATGGTAATGACACATTAACGGTACAATGACAAGACATCATTTTACATGTTCATGTTTATTTACTTGTTTAGTATGGAATTAAAGAAGAGAGAATTTTATTGATAATTTAACAACTAAGCATTACGTTGGGTGGTTCGAACTCAAATGGTGACACAGTGACATTACCAACACAACGGCTAGTTTACAAGTTTTGGTTGAATGATAAAATGAATTTTAAAAGTTGATGTTTGGAAAATGTCGAAGAAAAGAAAATATCCATATTTAGATCAACGTAGTTGGACAATAACTAATGTGTGTTTCTAGCCATGGAAGTTTATGCAAGGCTATTCTGAGCATAGTTTGACTAAATCGACCTATGAATCAATAAATATCAAACTAAACATACATATATTTGGCAATCTTGGTCGTCTACCGGCAAATCGTACAAGAGCATGGTTCACATAGTCAAAAGTTTCTATAATAATTTTTCTAAATTCTGAACGTCAAAAAGTGATCGAACGAAGCAACTACGAACATGCGAATGAATAACAAAACATTTAAAATATGATATAAAAAAAACATTTAGAGGACTTCCACAAATCAAATAATTGTCGACACTCTTGTTGGGTTTGAGAACAATATTATACATACGTGTTTGTGAAAAAGATGATATGTATCAAATTATATATACGAAACTTTCAACAAGTTTAAGAAATTATTGGGATCTGTCCTGCACTCTATTTCCTTTTTCTTAACTTTTTTGCTCGTGTGGTTATTTTAAAATTATTAAAAATAAAATGGTAGTGTTTTCTGTAATTTTTATAATATATTTGGTGAGAAAAAGATGTCAAAAACCCAAAAGAGGTCTGGAAAAAGAGATCCTAATGCTCCCATCATGTTACATTTCGCCTAACTTTATATTTTGTTCTCAAAAGAAAAAACCAAATTATGATCACGTAAATCTCATGTAAATCACTACCATTCAATTACTTAATTTTGAAGTGGGAAACTTTTATTAGTATTGTTGAGAGTGTTAATCGGATTAAACGTAATTACTTGTGATTTTCTCAAATGCTTTTGTGATATTTAAAAATTTATTAGTCCTCTTGATGAACTTGTATTTAAGGTTTATTCTCAGTTATTTGAAAAATATTTTTCTGAATTATGAATCTTTCACACTTTCGGTTTTTTTTTCTAGTAAAATATGAGATTTCAGATGTAAACCGGTGTATCTTTTAGGTATGTGACTACAACTTGTTATATGGATTCAAATATGCAACTAAAACACAGTTTTGAAATAATAGAAAATTACACACACAAAATACCTCAAGAAAATATGTATCAAAGCTTAAAGTAAAAGTTCTTAATTAATAACTTGAATATGTCAATAAGGTGTGGTGATCACATTGGACATGCTTACAATGGGAGACTCATTAATCAGGTAGCTACAAACTAAGGGCATAATACATTACTGGACCGGTTTACTAAGTTGTTGAACTATGATCATTTCCCATTTTATTTACTTATTTGTTTTCAGCATTGTACTAGCTGGATCACTATATATACACACAATTAAGTAAAATTAAAGTAACAAAAAAAACAGGAATAAAAAACACAAAGATTATAGTTGAGCCGACATGTTTTTACAATTTAAACTGAAAAACACGTTGCTAGTTAATGTGATTCGGCATCACAGTTTCAATTTAGGGAAATTCAAAATGAGGATGACAAATGAATTAAGAGGGTATGATTTTCACATCTCAAAAAAGGTAAATATTCATTGGTTGAATATCCAACGATTTTTAGCTTGCCTAAAATAGGTACTTATGCATTTATTACTAATTGAAATTATAAACTTAAGTGAGTGGCTATCAATATTATGCAACCAAAAAAAAAACGAATAATTGGACTTAGTATGTCCCGACACGTTTCCGGTTAGAGAACTAACTATATCATTCGTTCAAAGATTTCATCTTCTTCTTGTTCCCATTAGTTTTATAACATTTTAGTTTCGTTTTACACGTCATCAAGCAAAATTTTAATTTCGTTTAGGGGAAAAATATTTTTTGGCTTTATCAGATTCAACGTGATGCGATTGATTAAAAAAACTATTCCCTCTATTTCAAAATAATTGATGTTTAAAGATTATGTACATTTTCGATAGATAAATAACGATATAATCTTACATTAATTAACTACTAAGTTATAAGTTTACATCTTTACATTCCTTTAAATTCATATATTTTCTCAAGTCCGAGATCATGGACCAGAACATGATCGCGTCCTAAACTTTATTCGAATCACCAATATTCTGACTTTATCTGAGATATATAAAAGTTTTTATTGATTGAGTCAAAGATGTGAAACTTCTACTCTTGATATATGAAAGCTTGAAAGTCTTGTTGATCTAGCCAAAAAGAAAAACAGGATCGCATGCGGAGAGACTGTAAAAGTCCACAATATCTAGTCATCTTTTTTGTACTATATTGTCCAAAAATCGTATAGAGAAATATTTGAAAAAAGGTTGACAAATAAAACAATACACAAAAAAATTGTTAATAATAATATGTACTTAATATTTATAGTTGAGTCAGAAATTAAAACTATAGCCGACACAGTTTCACAACATGTAGCGATTATGGAGCAGCGTGGACCAACATTACATTAACAAACACAGTCCAAAGAGTCCCAAATTGTAACAATGACACAATGTCACATTTTTTTTGCCGATATATATTTTTATATTTTTTCTTTCTCTGTGGGTCGCATTATATATCCCATTTGGCATAAAGATATCTTGTCGGTGTGTGGTACTAAAATGAATTTATTACTAACCAAAAAAAAGGACAGTAATAGTAATTAATGAGTAAGAATAACTTTAAACTTACATAATCCAAAAACACTTTTTAGAGAGGTATAAACTGTTTTGGTAAGCGTAATAATAACTCTTTAGTTGAGCTTAATTGAGTGATGTTTCAGGGACGGTGGATAACAAACGCGTAAATTAATTACTAATATTCTTTTCTTTTAAATTCTCGTTTATAATTATAAAAATACGAATGAATATTGAATATTGAAGGTATCTGACTAGTCAAAATTTCTGTCGTGGGCAAAAATAAAACTATATATAAACACCCACACATGCCTAGACACCTCTCGATCTTAGCTTACCTACAACATCATCTCTCACTCACAATCCAATCAAAATCATACATTTTTATTCTCTCTCAAAATCTTCAAATCTTTTTTGATAATCCATATCTACTTTACCTCATTCTACTAGTCCCTCTCTAAACAAAAACAATGGGTCTATTGTCAAGAAAAGCTACTTGTAACACTCATGGTCAAGATTCTTCTTATTTCTTGGGTTGGGAAGAGTATGAGAAAAATCCTTATGATGAAATCAAGAATCCTGATGGCATTATCCAAATGGGTCTAGCAGAAAATCAGGTAACCAAAACGCACCGTATTGTGGGTGGATTTTATAATGTACAGTATAAAGTTTATATATCTTATGGTCTTGCTTGTTACCATTTGCAGTTATCTTTCGATCTCATTGAGTCATGGCTTGAGAAAAACCCGGATGCAGCCAATTTCCAAAGAGAAGGCCAGTCGATTTTCCGGGAACTAGCTCTCTTTCAAGATTATCATGGTCTTCCTTCCTTCAAGAAGGTAAAAATTATGTGTCAATCAGACTATATATTACTAGTTTGTAAGACCATAGTTTACTAAATTTGGTTTGTTTTGTCTTGAATCTTTTCAGGCTATGGCGGATTTCATGTCGGAAAATAGAGGAAACCGAGTTTCTTTTGATCCGAACAAGCTTGTCCTAACCGCGGGAGCTACTTCAGCTAACGAGACTCTCATGTTCTGTCTCGCTGATCCTGTTGACGCTTTCTTGCTCCCTACGCCATATTATCCAGGGTTAGTTAACTCTTTTTTTTGTTTGTCAAATCATTGCGTCATTCACAAGTAACATGAAAACTTACGCTAACTAAAACCACTTTCCTCAGATTCGATAGAGATTTGAAATGGCGAACCGGAGTTGAGATTGTACCGATCCAATGCACGAGCTCAAATGGATTCCGTATCACCAAATCCGCATTAGAAGAAGCCTATGAGCAAGCTCAGAAGCTTAACCTAAAAGTCAAAGGAGTCTTGATAACCAATCCATCTAACCCTTTGGGTACAACCACGTCCCGAACCGAACTAAACCATCTCGTGGACTTCATCTCACGTAAGAACATACATTTGATAAGCGACGAGATCTATTCGGGTACTGTCTTCAACTCTCCTGGCTTCATAAGCGTAATGGAAGTCCTAAAAGACAAAAAACTCGAAAACAGCGATGTTTTTGAACGTGTCCACATCGTGTATAGTTTGTCTAAAGATCTAGGCCTACCTGGTTTTCGCGTTGGAGTCATTTACTCCAACGATGACCATGTTGTCGCAGCCGCGACAAAAATGTCCAGCTTCGGTCTAATCTCTTCACAAACACAATACCTTTTATCTTCACTATTATCCGACAAAAACTTCACCAAGAACTACCTCAAAGAGAACCAAATCCGCCTCAAGAACCGACACAAGAGCCTCGTGTCGGGTCTAGAGGCTTCAAACATCGAGTGTCTCAAGAGCAATGCTGGTCTCTTCTGTTGGGTCGACATGAGACATCTACTTAGATGCAACACGTTCGAAGCCGAGATCGAGCTATGGAAAAAGATTGTCTACGAGGTTAAGCTCAACATCTCTCCCGGTTCGTCGTGCCATTGCAACGAACCGGGTTGGTTTAGGGTTTGTTTTGCTAATATGAGTGAAGAGACATTAAAGGTTGCATTGAATAGATTGAAGATGTTCGTTGATGGACCGTCGTCTACTACAAGAAGTCAAAGTGAACATCAAAGACTTAAGAATTTAAGGAAACTGAAAATTTCTAATTGGGTTTTCCGACTCTCGTTTCACGACCGTGAACCCGAGGAACGTTAGAGTCTGGTCTTTTTTATTACATAAGTGTAATAAGTATTTTTTTTTTTTTGGGTCATTATCTATGAGTGATTGTTCGTTAAATGTTTTTTTTTTTATTTGGTATATAGTTTTTAGAAGAAAAAAAAGTTCACTCAATCTGTACGTGAAAAAAACAGATAATGTAGTGTGTCTTTTTTTTATATAAATAATTTTCATGTTAATATCTTAAAATTTACGTTAAGAAAGTGCAACGTGTTAAATATTTTGCCGGCGACGTTTATGGTTGGGAAGCCGTAATTAGGGTCGGGGCAATAAATCCGCTCATTAGTTGGTTATGTAATTAATTCATAAACCTACTATATAGTGGACTGTGTTCACATTTTGTTAATTCTTTATAACTATAGTTGACAAAAAGAGATAATATTCTTATACTTTAATTGGTTTTGAAGTGATCGATTTCGTATAAATGACTTATAAGTCAACGAAAACTACAATTGATCGAAGTCAAAAGATGATCTCAAATTATATACTCATATCCACGTCGACATAAAACAGACGTGTTTATATGAACTATCTTTTACTCACATAAAATTTTCAATAATAGATTGTCAATACAAAAAAGAAATTCAGAAATATACGAACTAAATGAGACCATATATATTATCCACAAAAAAAAATGAACATTCACTTTTTCATTTAAGAAAAATTTCAACTCAATTGCTACATTAGAATTAAAATAGGTGTTATTACATTTGAATGTTTGGTAGCAGAAATGAGACCAACCTCAACTAACAACTTTCCCTAATCAGAAACTTAAATCTCCACCACTGACATTAATTAGTGTATTATTTTACTAATGAATTACTGTTATTTTATCAAATATTTCGCGTCATTAGCGTGTACTTTACAGGGGTGTGTATGTAGCTAGAGTAGGTAATATATTGGCATTAAATCCTTAAAAAGGTCTTATTGATTAATATGTAATCAACATGGAAATTTAAAATTAATTATGGCCATCTTCTGAGTTTACATTACTTTTCCAAAAGTGGAAATTAATGCATATGCAGTTTACATCTCAGAAGTGATTAAATATTTGATAAGAATATACTCTCTTCCTTTCATAATAAATCTTGTTTTAGAGTTAAATTTTTGTTTCATTTTAAGTGTCGTTTTTCTTTTTCAATATAGATTTATTACCAAATTTTCAGTTTTATCCCTATTTTTTAAGTTTATTAATTACAAAAATCAAATAATAGAACATATTAAATATGAGTAAAATGGATAAATTAATGATTTATTTAATTTATGTGAAATATGTCAAAACGACACTCTCTAAAAAACAGAGGGAGTATAATTTACCGGTTTTTGATAGTGTCACACTTTTAGATTTGAGTCTAACTTACATCATATTGTTGAAAAAAAAAACTCAAAACATTTGTTATAGAAATTTGAGAAAATCACTCCTTAAGATTTAGAACATAACATACAATATATGTAAAATAATAATTTATACTTACTATTTCATGAATTCTTACTAAAAGACAAGGGTGTGTGTCTTGGGGGTAGTTTGTCAAATGTCAAAGTGTGTGTGTCATGTGGGATTCACATGGCAAAAGAAAACAGAGAACATTTGCTCATAGTTTTTGATTGGTCATTTGACAAATATATTCTACCATATATAATATATATTTCGACCAACCTTGTATGTATCTATTTGTATATTTGTGATTGGTGTTGATATGTTATGTTTGTGTTGATCTATGCATCGGGGGGCCACATGACCATGGACCTCGTCTGCCACCACGTTGCTTCACGTATAGAAACACTATTGAAGGTTATTGTTTTTTGACCAAATATATGAATTTTACTGTTACATCATATTATACCATATATAGCTTCATGAATACTCATAAGTGTTTATATTAAATGTGCCATGTTGTCATATTTTTAAGAATTGCCCTATATATATATATATATATATATATATATATATATAATATTTGTTATTTTGCAATTATTTTTTAAAATGTTGTGTGATTATATATGTCATCCTATTCCATATATTTTTGAATGGATTCTTCCATTATGTAGTATTATTTATTAAAATCAATCAAATTGCCCTCTTTTTAAATTTTACGCTTTCTTCATGTTCATTCATTCTTCTTCATAATTCATAAATTTACAATAAAACTTTCCTTTAAGTTTAACATTTTGGTCATTGCAAAGGAAAAAAAAGTTTAATATATGTATAAAGTAATGACGGTAAAAAAAATGACATCAGATGTGAAAACAAATATATGAATGTCTTGATCAAATAGTTTTACCTTGCTTTCGGTTAGGTTGAATGTTATGCCTTGATCAAATCAAACAAGAACCAAAATCTAAGTACCTTTTGTAGTAAAAAAACATTAGGCAGACAAAGAAATTCATAGTCACATTTTTGTGTTGGAGACTAATGACATTATGTTCTTTGTTGAATAGTATATATTTTGATGTTTGGAACTTTGAGGACAATGACCTTTAAGCTTTCGGACTTTCTCTACATTTTGAATATTTATGTGAATTTGCATTCGTGTTTTAGTACTTAACAGAAATTTGTTGGGCTGTTTAATAATTTGTCTCAGATGATCCATGTTATGATACAACACTAGTATAATTGGGGTTCGAAATCCGGTTAATGTAAAATCGTTTGATATATCTAAGTTGTTTTCTTTCCCCTATCCAATATATATGTAAATTGTCTTAACTACATTTTGTGTACCAAATATCAGTTTAATATCAGGTATATAGTGATCATAAGTTGTAACAAGGGGATGAACCAACAGATCTTTAGTTTTCAAATGGAAGATCTTCAGTATCAACAAAATGCTGGCATGAGGATTCAAAGTTGCTAATTTTTTCAACATACAAAGTTGTTAATAATTCAAAAACAAAAGGCCGAAAGCAATTCTTGTCTTAGCTTTCTCCAACACAAAAAGTTGATATCTTTATTTGTCTTAATATTTAAATAGAGATCCTATCTTCTTTTCTTGTTGATCATTATTTTAGGATTTTCTCGTAACACCTATGAATTTGTTAGGCTAGTAAAAGTGAGAATATATTGGTTTTTTTAATTCTTCAAATGTAATACACAATGAAAATATAAATATCAATAAGTTAAATTGCATGTTAGAGGGCTGCAATATACTCCATTTGGAGTCAAAGAAACAACAAGCTCCATAACGGGATTTGTATATCTCCAAATATATATGGTCTTCAAGGATATGGATCACCAAATTCGAAACACGATCATTGCTAATAGGAACAAGAAAATCTTCAACGACCTAATGGCACTCTGGCTTCACTCAAGAGTTCTCCAACTCTGTTTCCTTTGTAACTCTTGTTTTTTATTTCTTTTTTGCCAAGGTTACAATATTTCTAAAGGCTTTATCAACAATGTAAAACCTCGAACATTCATCTCATATGATATTTACAAATTTGAAACAACAAAAAAAAAACAAAAAAAAAAAGAAAAAAAAAATTGTTAGAGGGAAAAAAAGGTAGATGGTGATAAAGGAAAAAAAAGTCGAGGAAGGTGGATTTTTTCCTGAGAAAATTAGGGCCAAAAAGCCCATGTAATATGTCTGTTGTGATAAGTTAAGAAGTGAAGTGGGGCATCAGGACTCGAGTACCAACAGAAGGAATTAAATGGGCTTAATAAGGTTGTTTGTGTTGGGCTATTTCAAATGTGCTTGTGCTTATTATTGTTGGGCCTAGACTGAATTATACAAGTTTGACCGCAAAACCTCTCTATATAAGAGAGTCTTTAGAGTAATAGAGAAACTAAGAAAAATGGTATCAGAGCAGAGGATTGAATGAATATTTTGCCACGGTTCGCAGTAAGATCATTATGAAGAAGCCAGTGCAACATAAGTGTTCAAGGATGATGGTATGGTGAATATAAGACTCCAATCAGAGATTTTTTTTTAGGCTCAAATCTTGTTGAAATGGATTTGCTGCAATTAAAAGAAGAAGTTTGGTTATGGTTTTGAGATTGAAGTTATATTCTAATAACAAGAGGATTTTGGAAAGAAGGTAGACAAGATGTTGCCTAGAAAGATGATGGACTCAAGATGAGAAGTCTGAGTACCTTGAGCATGATTTGTGAAGTGTGTTTTTTCGAAAAAAACATGGCCTTCTCAAAGCTGGTATGAGTTGAAATTAAACTCCTAAGAAAGGATGCGAATGCAAAGTGTTCAAACTACATTTTGAGACACAAGTACAAGCGGTTTTCTGGTTTTTGGTTGTGTGCATTATAAGATGACTTTTGAGAAATTTCTCAAACATATATACACTTGCAGGAAAGTCAAGCGGAAAGGCCAGCTGTAAAAGACATGTTGAAGTGAAAGTTGTTAAAAAGTTACTAGAGAATGATTTCCTTCACATTCAAAAGGTTCATTTGTATAACGATTTCAAGGCTAGGAAACTAGAAGAAGCGAGGATGATGTCATTGAAAATAGAGTTCTGGATAGTCTGTGATATTAAGACTAATAGAGTTGCCACAAGAAATTTGTCTCTAATTAGTTTTGGGATGGTAACTAGAGTTAGTGGGATTATGATCTTGTTATCTACCTCAGAGAGTCAAATTGTTTAGACATCTAGTGTTATAAGTGATTGATCTTGATCCAAATATGGGAGTTGTGAAGCCTTGTCAACAAATACAGTCCAAGGGATTATACAAATTTTATTGAGTTTTAGTCGTTTTTTTATTGGATGTATTTGGAGTGGCAGTGACTGATACAATGAAGGTCTAAGGGAATTGATCAAGATCACTATTATCAAATGCTGGTTTGAGTATACGTGATAAAAAGTGGATATGATTATGTGTGAACAACATAATGTTTGTAATGAATCATAAGAAATGTGCTTGGTGAAAAAGGAGTTGCAGCTATACTAGAAATGTCCTATATATATGTGAACTTGAGTAGCTTACATAGAGCAATGATCAAGCAAGGAAACCCAAAAGTCAGTTGCTGGTTTAAGAAGATCCTAAAGCCTAGATTCTACAGAGAGTATGGTTGGAGACACCAGAGAGTGAGTCAGTTGCTGGTTCAGGCCACACAGTGATTATATATACTTGAGTCTTAAGTAAGGATTCGTCAAATTTGGATGATCATAGTCAGAGAAATGATAAAGATCACAAAACACATTTCAAGAACTAGATTTGTATCGTTATTGTTATAAGTGATTGTAACAACTACATTCCAAGAACAACCCAACTCACATTTAGAAGAAAAGAATATATATATTCAAAGGGTTTTAACGTTAAACCATATATGTGAGTGACCAAGTCGATGCGCAAGTTGCTATATATATATATGTGTAGAAAGAAGTAGACAAAATCAAAGGCAGAACATGTGATATTTTGTATTTGTCTTCTTTGGTGTTAAAAGCAAACTGGGTGGCAAAATTGTAGTTGATTTGTTGGTTATATGTCCACTTCAAACATTGCATCACTTCTGTTCCCACCTCCATGCACCTATATTACATGTATGCTTCTTGGGATTTTTTGTTTTGTACTTTTGTAACAAAATAAAAGGATACAATTATATGCAAGATTAATCCGTTTTCATGTAATATATTAATGCATACTCTAAACGAGTCATTTAGATTATTGATATACCTCATATTTTACCGGTTTTTATCTTAATAAATGTATA